>LKNJ01000896.1:62729-121573 GCA_002120245.1 Maccullochella peelii
CTTCAGTCGCTGAAATGACTGATTCTGTTGTTTTTCTTGGGTGGACAGTCTCCAGAAAGCCTACATTACAAAGGTGTGGCGTTTACCAGGGAGGAAGGATCTGACAAAAAGATGTTATCGAGTTGCATTATAGAAATCTTAGGATCAAGTGTTCGGGGAGCTTTACCCATTCTAGGAACTAAAAGTGAGGATATCTTGATATCTTCCACTGCTTCGATTTTGGCCATTTTGTTTTAAATCTGTCTCTTGTGAGTGAAAGTGCAATAATATATCCCAGGAGTACCACTTTAAGATGTCTGTCTTGCAAACTACACATTTGGATGTAAACTTAAACAAATACACCTCACTCAGCTTTTAATAATGCATTGTTTATGCTTCTAAAGAAATTATCATTAGTCTGACAGGGAAGCGGACACCGACTTCTTTCTCTCTCCCTCCCTTTGATCTGAAACAGTAGCTTCACAAATTCCCAAAGTAAACTTCTCATGTCAGATAAATCTTTGCCAGATAAACCCTTCAGTCTCCATGTTGTTTGGGAATGCCTTCACTTTAACCTTTTATGGCACCAGCATCAGTGATGGTATCTGTTTAGAAAAGCTTGAGCCTAAAGCCACATTATTTATAGATGTGGAGGGAGCTACCCACAACAGTACTCGCAGACTAATACTCTCCATAACTTCTCCATTGATGGATCCAAAGAGGCATTGAAGCATATACATTATGGCTACGGTTAATTCTTCACACATCTTTTGTGCTAACAGTGCTGTACACAGAATGCGGCGTGCAAGCTTTTCATTAAAGGTGAATTGCCTTTCTGACATTATTAAACTCATTTAGCCCAGGCAGCTTGTTGATTGAATGTGTTCCCTCTATCTGTCTTAACCCGGTCCGATCCAGCTAATCTACTTTCTCACCTGGGTCATGGAAACAGTCTGGTTTGCTTTTCTAGGTTTAACTACGCAACACAAAATCCACTAAAATTGCCCCTCCCCGCCACCACCACTGGCATCCTCCAAAAACCACTGATGCGTTGTTATTAATGGTGTAAGTAATGTTAAAAAATAGCTTCCTGTTTTGTTGTTTGCTTTTTTAGTCAGCACATGAATGTGTTTTTATTGATGACTAAGAGAGAAGAAAGGGTGGAGAGGGAAGTGGCACCATAAAGTAGTGAAGGGAGAAAGCCACTCGGCACTTTGTGTGGGGTTTTTAACCTGCTCAGGACTGCAGATTGGATGCTTGTTGTTCATTTACCCCTGGTGATTTTTTTTATCTGTTCACCTCAGCAGGTTGTGTAAATTCTGCTCCATTAAGAATCCTTTATGGCCCAAATGCCTTTGCTCTTCCATCACTCTCTCTCTCCTCCATCATCCCCTCCTTCCCTTTCATCCTGAGTGGGAATATCATCTCTCATTTGCTGCACTGCCCCGTCTAATTAACTTCCCCTCTCTCACTGGCTCTCTATCTCATCCCCTTTCTTCCTCTCGGTCCTGATTGGCTGGTCTGTTTGTGTACAAGAGTATGCAAGATCAGCTATGCCTTTTGAAACATGTGGAGGATAAAAACATCAATAAATAGATAAATAAGTAATAATGGTGCTAAAATAATTAGTAAGTGAACGATTGGTCGATTAACTGATCAGCTGATATTGATAATTGATTAATCGTTTCACTCATTTTTCAAGCAAAAAATGCCAAAAAATTTTTGTTTCATCTTCTCAAATGTGTCATTTTACTGCTTTTCTTTGTCATATATGATAGTAAATTGAAAATCTTTGGGTTTAGGGTTAGGGATTTAGAGTCGACTATAGAGACATGGCAATAGTGCAGCCCCAGTAACACTTCTTTGATAGAGGATCTTTGGCATTTCCTTTGATTTGAGTGAAGGAGGAACCAACGTCCAGTCGAGCTGCAAATGAGATTAAGGGCAGGGTAACTGAATTGGGCAGGAACACAGAGAAGATGATTTTGGCTAATTTGTGTTCTTGAGATTTTAAAGACACAGTTTTGGAGACAGGCGCAAGGTCATTTTTGAGTCAGGATGTCTTGATCGGGTGCTGCTGTGCTTCCTGTGAGGACAAACATTCATCAGGGATATAATACAATATAAATAAAAGATGTTTATAGGGTCAAAACCATATTAGTGTAATTTCAAAGATCCTCATCTTCCTGCTTGAAAATACGCAGAAAGCTTCGTCGCTATTCAGTTTTATTTTAAAAGTACACATTTTAAAAAGTCAGAAAGTAGACTTTGGAGTGGGAATACCTCAATAAGAAAAAATTAGAGTTTTCTATTTATTATTTATTATAATGTAAATGTGTCCACCACTCTGTCATCTGGGGAAATATTTAATTTACTGTACTAACTTACACTAGTCACACTAGATGCACATGCTATCCTGACCTGGTCTTTCCTCCCCTTTTACACCTGGCCTGTGTGTGTGTCACGGTCCGCCTGGAGGTCTCATGTCATGTGTCCTGACATCTCTTTCGGTGGCCTGTCACATTCTGCAGCTGCAGCTACAACTGCTTTAACCTCCTCGCCTTCCCCCGTTCTGGCTTTATGTTTCTGTAGAGTGGCTTGCTACCCGCAAACACCAAAGTGAGACACAGAGGACAAGCAGAAGAAGCAGGAAGGAGAAGGAGGGAGCTTGATTTTGGTTGCTAAGGATAATGATAATGTGATACTCTATTGATCCCTGTAGGAAAATTCTCTTTCCGCTTGTCCCCTACCACAACAGCAGCCATAGAGCTGGTAGGGATCCAGTGTCTTGCACAAGGGCACTTCAGCAGGGCAGATGACTTGGAGTGAAATGTGGTCTCATTAAAGCCAACAGGGAGAGAAAAAAGATGGGAGGATATATCAGGAGTATACAGTACGTCCAGAAACAGTAGATTTAACTGTAAAGAAAACATCCCTGATTTGGAGGTTTTCGTAGTCTTAGCATCCTTCAAAGGAGGGAAGGGACAAGTGATTTGTGTGTGCATGGAGGGAAAGGTAGGGAGAGGAAAATAGGAGTGAGTTGGAGAGAAAGGAGAGTTGAGGTTAGTTGCCGTATTAATTTCTCCTTTCGGGGCAAAATGTGTCTCTCCGGGGATGGGACTGTCTGTTCTGGGATGGCCGACCAGGAATCAGGTTTCTTCCCCCCAATATCCAGCCCTGCTCTCTCTCTGCTCACTTTCACCCAGGAACAGGACATGCACACACACATATCCACAGACACACACACCATTATCATGAGGGGGTGGGGGCAAACTACTGTTGTTTATTTACTTGACAGTGCAGAAACCGTATAAAGGCTGAAGGTGAAATTCAGTATACATGCAAAAGCACACAGCAGAGACATTGAGCCACACATAATGGTCCTGTTTCTCCTGCAGATAGGTGATCAGACACCCCCTAATCTGCAGTAATCTATGTTTATTTAATGTTATTGTCGCTGAAGCAGGCCAGGAATACTGTGGCATTTGGCCGAGAGGGTTGAAGGGAAATGCTAAGAGTTTATTTGAACTAGTCAAGACCCTCTAAAAACTCCAGATCTGCTTTCACAGCCAGGAAAATCCAGAAGCACTCTCCCCGCTCCCTTCTACAGAATATCTTATTATTACATCTCTCTATCTCTCTGCAATATATAGCATCGGCAATTTCTGCAGAGGTGGCGAGTCTGTAGACGTACTACAGGAGCTGCAAATACTGACAAATTGTTGTGTCATTTTCTTGTAGCAGTCATTCATTTAAACAAAATGCTGTGTGTGTGTGGGGGGGGGGGGGTTGGGGGGGCTTAATTTTCTGGGATTTGTGCCAGTGTATCCCCTGTGTTCTCAGGAGATCATATTGTTTAAACTACATGTTCCTCTCAGCTGCTGACACATCTGACTGCTGGCCAGATTTGCATACAGAGATACAAATACATACAGATGCATGTAGAATTTGGTTTCATATTATTCATTTTAAAACACTTAGAACAATAGAGGGACTGAACTAAACAGTGGTCTCCCTTTTTTAACTCACTAGAAAGTAGTCCACTTGTCACTTCAAGTTATCAGTATGCTCACTAATTTGCTTATTTAGAGAAAGAGTGTTTTTTAAGGCGTCATTTTAAACGATTTCCGTCCAGATGAACCTAATTTTGAATGAAATTAATGTTGTTGATGCTGCCTTGCATCACACTTTCACTTCTTCCTAATCTGTGGCTTTGCACCATATGGCAATATGGCAAAAAAGACAGCCATCGTCGGACAAGATTTTACTGCACACGTTCAGTCCTGATTTGTGTTGATTGATCATCATTACCTTCCCAGCTATTTCACTGCAAAATTTCACCCAACACCTCTCTGCCTGGCTGTTCTGGGAGCTTTCTCTTGTAACACGTTACTGTGCTGCCACCGCTTTGGTTTTTGCACTGCCCTGCTTTAAATCAACGTTACACCGGACTATCAAAACCCTGCAGCCCAGCAGTTAGGTAAAACAGAACAATTAAGACTTTGGCAACGACAGACGGCCCTGCCAGTAAAGGCTGACTCTCTTTTGACTGGAAATGTATTGTGTCACAAGCCATGGGAAAGCTGCTCAGTAACGTCACACTCTGTAACTGTTGCACAGTTGCAGTGCCACTGAATACGCCTCTGTTAAATCTTGTTTGTATACAAAGGCAGAGAACTGTCCTCAGCTTGGGCACACTGTCACCTTCCGTTTCCGCACAAAGTTCGAGTGATTTTCTCCAGCGTTCCACAATCAATTGCTTACTGAGCCTCGATGAGCCACGTCCACCTTTAACTTTTCTGTTCAGTGACAAAAAGTATCAATGAATGGGATTAACAGCGTGTATGTGTTCATCACGGTGTTCAGTGTGAGTTTAGAGTGATGAAGAGGACGCTTAGGAAGCAGGGTGTCGCCGGCAGCTGCGAAGACCATAAAACAGGCAGAAAATAAATCAATAGCTTTTGCCTTGCTATTATCTCTCAGCAGTACAGTTAAGCCCTGAGCATCTGATTATCAGCAGATGCTGAATAATGTGGAAACTAATTCTGCAGCTAACCGCTGATATGAAATAAACATGTTAGTTTATACTAATGTGGGAAAGCCTGCTCCTTCTTATCTCATTCACTGGTCTACATGACAACGACTCAGCAACATTAAAGCATAAGTGATGATGAATTGAAAGCTGACGAGTTTAGCTACTGATGCAGATAGAATCTAAATCTAATCAAAACCAACAGAAAGTGCTGTTTTTAAAGAAGGCTCCAGAGACAATATACGTTCAATAGGTTCAAGTAAATAATAATGTAAAAAAAAAATTTTGTCAGTAGGAGTGGGCGATCTGGATAAAATCTTCTACCAGGATATGTGTTGTTTGATATATTCATATTTATATGAATGATTTTGTACATTTTATGGAAAATCAGCTGAGAACCTGACCTGACAAATCAATATACTTCACCAGATTGATGCGCATAGATTTGCAACATTGCCCACAATGGCCTAATATACCCAGCCAAGTTAAATGGAGAGCTTCTTCTGGATTAACATCTCTGACAAAATCTCTGACAGTAGACAAATTAATACAGTCTCCTGGTATATGTATATTGTCATATCGCACAGCCCTAATTGTCGGAAAGGAATTTAAACTCAACTCAGGTCACCAAGCTTTTTAGACGTGAAAACAAAGTAGACGTGCACATTTGCACTTTTGTAAATTGTTACGATATAAGCTTGAAAGCTTTACAAAAGTTGAATGAAAATCAATTTGGTGTGAGTAAAGACAGATCATCTGTGGTGCATGTCCCTGCAGAGGTGGGCCAGCCTCACTGATGCGTTTAGGTCCAGCCTCAAACAGCTTCTGTATATGACTGTGTCTCTCTGGCCGGTTATTTTTCTGGTATTAGATTTTATTCTCTGTCCACGTGTTTGTAACTTTACCCCATCAGGCACGTGAGTGCTGTGGATATAGTTTTCAGGATGAGGAGGCTGTATTACTGTGCAGGCATACCTGATGTGTCTGTTTGGCTGTAGAGTCACACACAGATCACATCCTCAGGTTTTTCAGAATACCTTTGTCAAGAGCTGCTTTGCATCTTACTTGCAGTGTGGAGCAAACCCTGTTCTTTCTCTCTCTCTCCCAGTCTTCTTCCTGCTCTCTCTGCTTTTGTCTGTCTCTGCCTCTTGTCTCTCTAGATCCTGGGATAGCCCAGGTCTCTGTGTCTTTCTCCTGTTGTCCCTGCCTGGCTGCACCCGCATGCAAGGCCCATCTTAAGCGTTGTTAAGATCATTTTAATTTATAACGGCAGTCACTATAAACATGTGAGGAAGCAGCACCATGGAGACGGCGCTCAAACAAAATCACAATGAAGGACAGTATTTATAAGGTCTGCCGTGCCTGCAGAAAGCGTTTTGCAATGTGTGTATCTATACGTGGGTCTGTGTGTGTCATTGCTCATGTGGCTGAGTGTGCATCCTGTCAGGAAAGGTCTTGATTGGCGTGTGCACATTTGCAAAATGTGTGTGCATTCATGCATGTATAGGTTTATGGAGATTGTGTGTGTGTGTGTGTGTGTAAATGCTTGGCAAGTAGCATTGTGGGCAGAGCATAAACAATAATCAAATGTTAACGACGGAGCCATAATTGCACAGGCTGCCTGCCACTCTTGTGAGATTGTTTTTTCCTGTTCTGTCCCCTCCTGCTCTAAATGCCTTATTTGCACATTTTCTTCACGTGAACGCAGTATCATTTCCTCTATTGCTGTGAGATGGTTACTTTTTCATTTCCTGTTGTTACAATCTGCTTTTCTGTTCTCTTATATTGGCCTATCTTCCATGCTTTCTCTTTCTCTTAGCTGCACTTGTTCTGTTCTTTCTCCTTCTATGCCTCTTTATACCTTCATTCTTTCTCTTTTTCTTTATTGTTCTCTGTCTATGCTGATTGCTCACTACATGAAGTGATCCCACGTCAACAGGCTTCACTAGAAGGAGAGAGCAGCTATATTGCACCTGTTTTCCATGTCGTCTTCATCTGGCGCTGCTTCTGTTGCTGCTCTGGCCTCACATCGCACTAATTCACTCGCTTTTTACAGCAGAGTTTGAATATAATGAAGGGTTATTGATGATGAAAAGGTTTCAGTCGATGTCAAAACATATTTTCTTGTGGAAAGTACAGAAAAGTATTATGGCCAAGTGTGAAATACAAACATAAACATAAACCTGCCACATCAAACTGTCCTCATTTCTGTATTTTATGATGTCATGCAGGAGTCCTTCCTGACTTGATTTTTTTTACTCCCTTTGCAAAAAACAGCTGCTAACACTGCTCCACGCACACTCAAACACACAGTAAATTTGTCCCTCCATGCCGGCAACCATGTCCACCCTGCAACAGTGTGTGTGCGCGTGTCGGTGGGCCCTGCTCTTCTGTTGGCCCCGAGATTAAAGCAATGTCAGCAAGTGTGCAATGAGACCTCACAGACGATACCTCATCCCTCTCTCTCTTTTCCATTCTGGCTCTCTTCATCTCACTGTCCCCTCGTCTGTCCAATACATAATTCAGCCACCTCTTCTCTTGTCCACTATTTTTTCTCATTATCTATCTCTACGTCTGACTGATACTCACTCCTTGTGGTCATTGCTACTCTTCTCTTCACCCCCCTCCCTCCTATTTCTACCTATACATCTATTACCGTACTATATCTATCCTCTCTCTCTCTTCCTGTGTCTCTTCTTAGCTCTCTCTCTCTCTTACTCTTTGCTACTTATCAGCGCTAAATCAATAATTTTGGCCTCCGGCTGCCAGACCTTGTGGTGTCCTGTGACGTCTGAGTAGTGTCCTATGTCCCAGAGTGCACTTCAGACAAGGCCAATAAAACTGAGGACAGTAAGTTTCTGTAAGTGTACAATGAATGTACAACCTGAAGACTACAACCAAATCTGAAAATGTTGCTTACGATTGAAAACAACGTGCGTTTTAAAGTCGTTTTAGTAAAGCTCTTCGTCCACACTGAAACTAGAACAATTTTTCTCCTCCTTAAGTTGGCAAAAAATAAAACACAGCCAACATCTGGCCTGAGGTAGGACAGACAGCCGAGAGTCTCAGCAGGTTAAACCTCCGAACTGTCCCCTTCTGCTCTCCATGATCACCTATACTGTGTTTCAATATGGCCAAACTCACATTGTAGTTGTTTTCATTTACACGTTTCATTTTGTTTTGTCAGACAACTGAATGAGCATGAAACAGGACTTTGACTGTGGGTCATAAATGCAACCTGTTAACCAGGCGAACAGTAATTCCTGCTCTGATGTCAATCAAATCACTGTTTTATTATTGTAAAGTCATCTGACTTTAAAATTTAAAAACATATTAATGACAGTACTTGTATTGTGTGATCGGCTATATTGACATTTAAAATGAGTGATCAACAAGTTGGCTTTCTAACTGTACCGACGTATAGACACCAATTGTGTCTGAACAGGCTTTTTCCTCGCAAAGCTGTGTTTTTGAGATCTATCCACTCAGGAGAATGTTTTGAGGAGCTGTTTTCAGTTGTGAGAAACGCCAGTTTAGTGTGAATGGGAGGCCAAAATGAAGATAACGTGTTTAACCATCTTAAGGTGTCAGTATTCTATACAACATATCGAACAACATCTAAAACCCGCTCCACCACATCTTTCTGATGTCGGCACTAGTTAATAACTTTTTGATACTGACAATACAATAAGAAACGCAATGATTGGCCAGGTGTGCAGAGCAGGATTTGAACTTCTCTCTCAAGCTCTCTTTTTTAATTAGTTACAGGTATTTTTTTTTCACTTTTTTGTGTACAAACAAGTGCAACACAATGAATGAAGACTGTCAGGAAATGTCCCCTTATTTAAACGACTTTCGCATCTTGCCCCTCTCCATGCCTGGATGGCTGCAGTGTGACTGTTCAGAACAGCTATAAACACTAGGACAATTTATACAAACTTGTTTGTTTCAAGCATACCCTGGCCTTTAGTGTGGACGTAGTCTAAGACAGAGTCTAGTGAGAGACTGGAGGAACAGTATAGAGAGAATAGCAACAAGAAGAAGATCTAAGATGTCTGGGCAGTGAGAGAGCAGGAGCACAGTGGAGGTAGGTTGAGATTAAGAGAGAAATGAATAATTCAGAACAGTATTATCTCTCCGCTCTCATCCACCCCTCCCCTCTTTGGCCTGTCACCTAATTGGCTGTAATGAGTTAAAGAGGGGAGAGGGTGTGGCTGAGAGGCCCCTCTGATCCTGGCTCTGCTTCAGCTACACTAAAGAAAGGAGGAGGAGGAGGAGGAGGGGAGGAGAAAGGGGAGAAGTTAGGGTGAGAATGGGAAAGTGTGTGCAAGAATTTAAAAGGACAGTGAGAGGAGCTCCACACAATCAGTTTGTTGTGATACTAATATCTTGAAAGCAAATGTTGACGTCTGCAGTCTCGTGTGGGAGGACCTGAGTTATGTTTGAGTATCAAGTCCAGCAACATGAAGGACGGTCTTAGTATGAGGACAGAAAGTGTAAACTTAATGAATGCTCTTTATCCTGCTTCATGTTTTTGTTAGCCTGCAAGGGGAAGTGTGTCAGAGGGGAAAAAATAACACTACACTGCACATAGATGAGATTTTTATGGCATTTGGGCAAACAGAAGGCCAACAAAGTCCAAGTGTCGAAAACATACTTCCTGTGCTATATTCAGTAAGTGAACAAGGGTCAACAGTTTTTACTGAGTGATATAGTTGTGCAGTTCATTTAATAATACCATTGCTACATGTTTACTGTAAGCGGATGCAGCAGTACATGAGGAGCAGTGCCCTTTATCCTACAAAAAAATACATCCTATGTTAGCTGTGCTCTTTTGCCCACGGTCCGGGATTGTGATGTTACTCAATGCATAAGGATTAAAAAACAAAAACCAGCTCCCCAACTTTCATTTCTCAGTATTCTGCAACATGTTTCATTGGCTATAGCTGCAGCTCATGAAGTAGTTGTGGAAAATGGCAAAGTCACTGCGAGTGTGTGGTATGTTTGTGCAGAATGTAGTGGTGTTTGCAGGGCTTCACTGGAGGGTGATGTAAGCCTTCTTTCACGTGGCTCTGGACTCTGTCTTAAAATTACACATAACATAAAGAGACTGACAGCTACACAAAGACACACAGAGAGACAGACACACAAACATTCAGTCTGACAGGGAGGGATAGCAGCAATGACACTGGACTGTAACACAGTGCAGCCCCCCCATGTGATGTGACCTGGGTACCAGTGTTTGACTAATCACAGCAGATAGTGTTAACGGACAGATAGCGAGGCCAACTCTGGGTCCTCAGCAGAGAAGTCACTACTGCATATCTGTCCCATACCAACTGAGGCATAACAATCAAAGAAGAAACTCCAGCCTTAGGGTCATGGGGTCGCTGCCTTGGTTACCATCTGACAACAGAGTGGTTGTACTGCGGAGGTGTTTTACTGTTTTAACAGGGCACATGTGTTGACTTTACTACTTGCATGACTGTTTTGGTATTAATAGTTAATGTTTGTGGTGAAGGCACGGATCACTGAGAAAGTCCATACCTGGTGGTGTGCATCTGTGGCTGCATCCACCTTTCTCTCTCTCTGATCCTGTCTGATTCTCAACTGTACTCTGGGAACACTGTGGGAAGATTTATCTGGTGGGAACAAGATTAATCATAGTATTGTTCATTTATTGTGTGTTTTAAACAACGTTTCACCACATTTTAAAAAATCGGCTTCATTAACTACATTTTATGTTAGTTTCAAACTTATCAAAACATAAGAAAAAAAACAATAAATATAAAAATCACAGTATTAAAAACTCTGTTAAATATGCAGTTATTCCTAATGACATGACAACGCACGGTTGCCGGTTGCCATAGTAACACAACGCGCTTTCCTGCTCAGGAGTTTTTCAGGAGCTCAGCATTCAAAAAAAAGTGACCATCAGAGCAAGCGATGGAATGATTTGACTCGGTAAACAGAGCTCAGAGAAATGCTGTTTCTCGGTTCGGCACTCTACACATTCTGAGGTGACCAACAAAACTAAAATCAGACTCAACATACTCAGCTAACAGCTTATGGAACAGGTTTTGGCTGCGTGTAGATCACTGTCCGCATTCACTGGTGGTGGTCACTGTGCTCTCACTCTCCCCACATCAACAGCAGGCTCACATTAAAATACCTGCAACCTTCTTTGTTGTGTTTTCCCTTAAATATAAGGTAATATAGATTTTGAAGAAAATGAAAGATACATTTAACATATTAGCACATTTAATTTGATTCATTGTTTATGTTGTTTTAGTTAAATATTTATCTGTAAATCTGCAGAGCAGCTGTTGGCTTTTATTCTGAGTGATGGAGAATGGCATAATATAACACAGTATAATATAATATAATCATATTAATTCTATTTAAATACAAATTGGCACAAACAGCATCACTACACTATTCAGATGGGATCATAGATCATTTTCGCACAGTGCTTTAAATGCTCCCAACCCTTGGTATTAGTAACGGTGACCTTAACATTACTGCAACCATTGTGTCCTCTGTAAATTCTGTCAGCACCTCCTCGAGATCCGCTGACCACCGGGGTTGTGTGTGACCCCGGCTCATTTTCTCACACCCCTCGCTTCAACCTGCTGGGCCAATCCCATTACCCTCAGTTCAAATGTTACAGTCACCGCTTTCTTTTTGTTGTTTCTCAATCCTCGAGACGCCCCTGGCCCTCTGTAATCCATCACTGGAGATCCCCACTGCCATGGCAACAAGGTTAGACCTGCCACAGAGTAATGATGATCGGCCTGAAATTCAGTCGTCGCCCTGGTCAAGGAGGGGGCTAATGGAGTGTAGGGTGTGCGTGTGTTTAAGGTTATGGGGTTTCACTTTCAATAAACCTCTGGCAAGTCACATGCTTGGGTCCTGACTTCTCCTGGTATGTCTTCTAGTTGAAGTTTTTAAGTGCAAAATACTTTGATACAGATAGAAAGTGCCAAGTATTCTCTCCCATTTGGTTTCAACAAAGACCCTTCCCCAACCTCCAGCTCTGCTGATTCAGGCTGTGGAAGGTTGAGCTCACTCACTGGTTCAATGGTGAAATGTCAGCGTTATACAAACACACTGGTGCACCTACTAAAGGGTTTGTAGACTCTGTACTAATTGGCTAGCTGTTGCTAACAATACCACAGCTAAATGTCAGAGCTCTCTCAGCACTTCGCCTCAACCCTGGTCGCATCTCCAAGCTTTGTATAGTACAATTCACTGACAACAAGTCCATAAATAGCAGAGCAGGAATAAAGAAAAAAGCATCAAAGACAATGGAGCATATCCTCTGGATAATGTGTGTGTTGGACTGTAGGGGGAGGTTGTGTGTGTGTGTGTGTGTGTGTGTGTGTGTGTGTGTGTGTGTGTGTGTGTGTGTGTGTGTGTGTGTGTGTTCATGGGTCGGTGCTTACGCTTGATTATAAGCTCAATCAGGTCTTTACGATGGTCACCATTTCTTCCAGCTTAGTGGACAACTGATGTCAATATTGTGCATATAAATCACACAATTTCATTTTCCCAGCCTCTTTTTCCGTAATCACATACATTTTCTATAATTTATGTGGACAATTTCACACTGAATTGTCCTGATGTCATTAACTGCAACCATCTGATATTCCCACCAGGTCAAAGCACCACCAGTCACCAAGAAATTGTGTGTAATTACTATTAATCCAGTTCTCGTTAGACAATAAACACACACACACACACACACAGGCTTGCCCAGCCCTCATGAAACCTTTCTCACATCGTGAATTTATCCTCCCTCTGTGGTTATTCTTCCATTTTGCTCCATTTACTGGCTAGATATGCAACCACACTGGACATATTTCTTCAGTCTCCAACCATCCGTGCCACATATCCTTATTCCTTATCCCTACACTCCTCCTTATAATGAATATACTACGTGAATCTATAATATACATTTATCGCACCATATGTGTGTAAGCAGTGCATGACAGTAAGAAATAAATCAATCAAACTCACAGGATAGTTTGTATGAGAATTTAATGTATCTGCACAGATACAAAATTAAAGGGGAATTTGTGTCAAGAAACAACGAAATGCTGCTTAATTATGATGCATAAATTCATTTTTAAATGAATCAAGGCTGATAATGAGAAGAGGGCTCTATATTATTCATGATGCAGATATGACAGGAAGTATACAGAGGAGACACAATAACAGCAACACTTGCAATAACAGGCCAAAGCAATCATTGTGATTTTTGAGGTTGTAGTTCGTGGTGTAGTACTTTTGTATTGCTTTTGTACTAAATTGCATTACTGTATATTGTGCAGTGCTCTGCGTTCCAAGATAAACTGTTACTTGTTTCAGTAAAACAAGTAACAATTATGAAGTGAAACTGCTGTCACAGCCACTGAGGACGCCAAGGTCATGTCCTCCGGGTTCTCTCTGTGTAGGTGGACAGTACAACCTGACCGATGCTGTATTTTTGAGGCATATACTGATATCAATATTTAGGAGTTCCGATATCTGATATCCAATATCTGATATCCAATATCTGCTATCCGATAACAATATATCGGCTGTCAGTGATTTTTTAAAAACATGAACACATAACATAAACAAACAGTGGGACATTTTCAACTTGTCAGCGCTCTCTGGCGCACAAACTATGTAAAGGTGACCCTGTTTCTAAATGACCTACATGAGTTTGGTATTTCTGTACTGCAATTTTTTTGTTACTTTTCGGACGACATATACACTAATACTGATATATCTGGAATAAGCTAATATCAACCGAAATTTCAGCCTGGCCGATATAGTTCCACTCTTAGATGTGTTCTTATGGCGTGTACGACAATTTTAGCCTTATTCTTTCAGCTACAACCCCGGTGGTGTAAAATGGACTTAACATAATTCAAAGCGGTAAGTAGGCTTACATTCATATCTTAGAAGTACACCAAGTACAAGGCTTTAGTGCTTCAATCAGTCTCTGTTGTAGGATAACACCGGGATACAAAAGCACAATGAAATGGCTTTCACATTGCTTGCAAGAAGCTGATACAGATAACCCGGTCCCTCTGACGAGAATCTATATCTCAAAAAAAAAAAGAGCTCCTCTCACAATCCACGTACAGAGCTCCACTGGATCTTCTAATAGTGATGACATTTTCCAAGAGAATTGATTGGTCAGTTTTATTTTTAAATTACTTTGATCTGTTATCTCCAATATAACCTGCTCCGGAGCAGGTTAGGTGTGAGGCATAACTTACCATGGCGATGTACCCCCGGTAAGAAGTGAACCACCGTTGTAACCCTGAAAACCCAGGGTTAAACCTGAAGTTACCTCGCTAACCCCAAATCCTGCTTCGCATGTTCACAGGCCTCAGGTGTACCCTTCATTTTACCCAGTGCATGCTGGGATTGACACCAGCCCCCCATGATCCTGATAAGCAGTTGCAGAAAATGATAGATGAAGTTTCTGATGGATATCTTTTCTTAAGCTTGTGGACTGGAGTTGGGAACAACTGTCCCATATGATTTTTGCCATCAAAATACATTGAAATGCATATTTCATACTATTTTTTACTGCTGGATACTGCTGAATATTCTGCTGGTGATGAATGGGGGGTGTGGTGTTAAGGGGTCTGTTTTTCAAAACCCCTGTCTAAGGCTCTGCTTTGTTGTTGGATATTTTATACTGTGTGACCAAGAGAAGGAGATTATCAAGGGAGTTTGTGCTGGAGTGTTCTCTCTCCCACTTGTGGTCTAATTATTCCAAAATGATGGCATTTGGAATAATGCCTTGGAACTACACATGCTGGAAATAACCAGATCCAAAAGAAGCCATTAAAATATCATTATTGGAAATGTTGCTTGGAATTCATGGATTTTCCCCCATAATTAAGCCACATTCTCTGGAAAAGAGTCACTAAAATGTGTGCAGTGTGCAGGGGTCAGGTCACTTCTGTGTTATAGAGAGCCAGGAACAAACGTTCAGTGAAATGAAGAAGCCTTCTGTTTACCTGACGTTTTGTGCAGCTAAAGGAATAGTTTCAATGAATCAAAAGCAGGGAACAAAGGACTCAATTATGATGTGATGTAACATTGGCTGAGTGAGAGTGCAGGCACTGTGTGTGTGTGTGTGTGTGTGTGTTGATGTCAGATACTTTCATGGCTGCTATGATATTCTCCAGCAAGGAAAATGTATCAGTCTAATTGGCACTCTGTTTGAAATGCATCATCTTGGACAGACAATGGAACAGCATGGCAGTCAGTGGCTCTTTTGGTGAGTGTGTGAATGTGTGTGTGTGTGTGTGTGCGTGTGTGTGTGTGTGTGTGTGTGTGTGTGTGCGTGCGTTCTGGCTGAACGTAGTGTCTACAATGGAGAGTGTGTGGCACTTTTGCGTGTGAAGAGTCCTTGTGTGTGTAATAAAGCAAATTATTTGTGCAGATGTGTCCGGTAGCGCCGCTCGTGATGCAAACTGCCAAGGTTGCACCTTTGTGAGCGGTGTGACCAACACTCATTACACAACGCTGTTTCTCTCTGTTATGTAAATAATTGATCTAGACACGTAATATTCCTGAAGGTTGTGGCATTCACAGGGAAAACAAACACATTCCTCTCGTTTTTACACAACACTCTCTTGTCAGGTTCCCCCCCCTTTCTCTCTTCCTGGAGCATGCACCTGTACTAGAGCCTCTGAATCGCTCAGTCAGCTTCTTTCTTCTTGAAGCACTTTTCATCTTTTATTTGTTTGTGGGTTGGTTTTTTGTTCCTGCCTTGAAAAGTTAGCTGTCCCAGAAGGAGGAGGAGGAGGAGGAGGAGGGGGTAACTAACGGTCCCGAAGACTGGCCTATGCTGCGCTGTGCTCTGCAGCCTACCTGCGCACATTTTGCCTGCAGTCGCTATTTAAGGAGACAGAAATGCTATTAATATCTTTCTACTGTTTCCACCTTTCTCCTCTCCCTCCCTTCTCTTTCACTGCTCACGACACACTCACTCCTCTGTCTCACTCTCCGCTAACTCACCTCTTTCCTCCCTTTACTCCTCTCCAGACAGGGCTCAATAGTTCCTCTTTATTGCTTGTTTGTTAGTGTTTAGCTGCTGTTAGCATTGTGTAAGGAGGTGTGTGTGTGTGGCACTTTTGTAAACACAGTAAAGGTGTGAAGTGCTACATTTCCATGGTGACATTTGACATAGGTTCATATACATGTCTTTCAGCCACTAGTATAAATAAATCTCATATTCTAATTTAGCTTTTTTGGTACGTTTGTATAAGCAGGTCTATATGTTTACCTGTGTATGTCCTTGTGGAAGGTGTCACTGCAAGTGTGGGTTCAATAATCGGACTGTGTGCGTGTTCTCTTTTTGTTTGCATGTTTGTCAATTCCTGAAAACCGTCGTCAGAGCCTCATCGATCAGGGCTGGCGCCGCACATACACGTGCACTTACACGTACACGTACATGTACAGGTACAGGTATAGTGACATGACCCCAGGGCCCACTTTCACTTTATGTCCAACTTCATCCCTCACCAGCTCTGTTTTCCTGTTTCTCTTTTTTTACTCTCTTCATGGCATCGTTCCAGGTCACTCTTTCTTTCTCTTTGAATTGTCGACGATCTGTCTTCGCATCTTCCTACCTCAGTTTCAACTGTTTCTCTGCATCATCCCTCTCAGTCTTCTTCCTCGCCCTCTCCTCTCCCTCTGCCTCTGTTGTGTGTAACTGATAGCTGCTTTATCATCCAGTGGTGATTGAATAAAAAGTGCATTCTCCCACAGTCCAGCTCCCCTTCTCTCTTGCCAGACACACTGACTGGTATGGAGCGGAGAGTGCTAGCCTCATATACACATACAGAAACACACACACGCGTGCACACACACACACACACACATACACACACACACTGTGTAATACAGCAGCACACAAAGTCATATATGTTTATTAGCACTGGTAATACCTATTTATCTCACTAACATATTTTCACAGTCCAGTCAAAGTAATGTGAGATCTCCCTTTTGCTCTTGTGTATGCTTACAGGAAAACAGCAGTAAAAGCTTCCATTAAAAGCAATCTGGTTGATACGTAGGCTGCTGCACATTTATTTGTTGTCTGCCCCACCAGCAGCCCAATGGCCCTCTGGAGCTTTACGGGCCATGAGCCAAATTGTATGCACTTTATACATACATAGGCTTGTGGTGTGTAACAGTGATCAGTTAGAGTTTCAGGGCAGAGATACGGTACCTGGGATGTGACCGAATAACAGTCGTATAGATGTAACATGCAAAGAATTATGTGGACTCTTTCTTTCTTATTTTGTCTCCCTGTGCTTGCATTTTTCTTGATTCTCCACAGTGTCCACGAGACAAATTACACTCGGGCGGCTCTTGGAGAAAAGTCAGATACTCTGTGTATATAGCAGAGCATGCATTATTCTTTCTAAAAGTTCTGGAGCAATTACTAATGCAGACATCCTTACTGTAATCCTCCTGAGTGGCTGACTTTCATAAATACCTTTATTAATTATATATAAATGGCCTTTTTGATTCGCTACATGACATGTGGTGCTATACATTAACATGCCCATTTATAATGCTCCCTTCTCCCCTGGATGGGCCATGTGTCCAGGCTAGTTGTAGCGGATGAGACACTATTCAGTGTTGAATATGTGGAGCAGAGACATTGTGATCTTTACCTCTAAACAGATATTCATTGATTTATTTTATTGTCTTGGCCATGAGGGCAATATTTATTGTGGTATTTACTTTCTCTCCTCTCTAAATCCTTTCCAAATGTCTTTATTAAAATATTTCAATATGAAGATATTTTGTTGAGGCATGTCAGTAAAGCACTCAGGGCTGAGCAGTTTTTTTTAACTGATGTCCCCATGAGACCAGTCCTGCTGATTTGGTGGATTTCGACTGATGCTTTGCTTTTAATTGACATTTCCCTGAAACTGGGGTGGATGGCGATGGGAAAAGTGTGCCCTCAGCAGAAATGTGACTCCCTCTCCACATGCGTCATGCATGCCCTAAAAGTCTCCTCATCTGTTTCATTTATTTATGTATTTATTTATTAATGTATTTGTTTATTTATATATTTGTATATTTATTCAGTGGGGACAACAAAGCAGATACCAGCAGAGGCGTCGTCTTGGCGGGCGTTCCCAGGTCACTTAACTCCATCTAGTATGAAGTACTGTAGCTAAACACTGAGGACAAAATGATCAGAGAGGACGACGTGTGGATTTCCAATCTTAAATGATGTAGCAGTCACTATAGATGACTGCTTAAAACAGGAATTAATATTAGCTCAAATCTTCATTACAGGGTGCCTGGTGATATTCTGTGTTTTTCTTACTGTCAGCTACTTTGTAGCCAAAG
This sequence comes from Maccullochella peelii, assembly GCA_002120245.1. Lineage (NCBI taxonomy): Eukaryota > Metazoa > Chordata > Actinopteri > Centrarchiformes > Percichthyidae > Maccullochella > Maccullochella peelii. Next base: position 81,127 of record LKNJ01000896.1, read on the forward strand.
CCTGATATAGCTTATTCTTCTGTGCTAGACCTCCATTGTTGTCCAAAAACTGTTAACAAGACTAAGAGCCTACAGCCATGCTAATGGCTCAGTGAGGCTGTACTGAGCAAAATGCTAACGTCAGCATGCTAACATGCTCACAATGACAGTAACATGCATTTCAGTAGGTATAATGTTTAACATGTTCACCATCTTAGTTTAGCGTGTTTAGCATGCTAACATTTGGTTATTAGAACTAAACACAGCTGAGGCTGATGGGAATGTCATTAGTCTTTGGAGTATTGGAGAAATTTGACCTGATCATGGCGCTAGATAAAAGTCAGGGGATCACCAAAGTTATTGTTATTCATCCTGAGGGGGACATGAATGTATGTAGCAAATTTCATGGCACTCTATTGAATAGTTGTTGAAACATTTAATTCATAATTACAAATGTCAACCACGTGGTGGCGCTAGAAGAAAAGTCAGGTAGGATTCATCCTCTGGGGAACATGAATGTCTGTACAAACTTCCATGGCTGTCCATTCAGTAGTAAAGCCACATCACTAGCATGGATAATAAAAGTGAAACACTATACTATATTTGTGACTGTCATGATGTGGACTCTTGGTCGGTTTCTGTTTTATTTTGAAGCTGGCCTGTCTTGGTTCCTGTGTGCTCCTGCCCTAGTGTCTCCCATTGTCTTGATTGTTGAGTTGATTCACCTGTGGTTTGTGGTGCAGCTGCTCTGTCTGGTGTAAGTGGTATTTTGCAGCCATATGTGAGTTTGGCAGATATTGTGATTTGAGGTCTATCTGTGGCTTGTGGTTTGAATGAGATGAGGTTTGAGGGGTTTGTTACACGACACCCAGCAGAATTCCACATTGTGATTACGCAAACTGGCGACATAAACAGATATGGTCAGCCATTTTGGCAGTAACTCATTGCAGTGTTTTTGAGTTACAGTATGTAAGGGATAGTATTATATTCAGGTAAATGCAGAGTTGCTTTCATAACTTATTTGTACGGGAATGTCACGTCTGCATTTTGTAAAAGCCAAGCTGTCGATCCGACTATCTGTGCTGTAACTTGTTTCCTGTCATGAAGCACAAGTCAGTGGAAGAAACCACCTGAGATGCTGCCCCAGCTAATCTCCTCCTTATGGAAATACACACAGCGTTTTGAGTTAATTGAGCTGAAAAAGACAGACAGTTTAGTCAGCACATTACTCAGTTGATGAACGACCAAAATGCATTGTTTGCAGAGAGTCATCTGGATGCGTTGTTTTATTTTTTAACTAACTCGGCTGTGGCTGAAGCCCAAACTGTCCTCCATTCATGCATCACTGGGCTGAGAAATATACAGTAGTAAGTTGGGGGTGTCTGTTTATTCACGCTTGGTGTCCGGTGTCTTTGGCTGTCTAAGATCTACTTTGTCTTTCTACTGGTAGTGTCTCACCATCTGGAAACTGCACCCGGGCAGGCAGACGAAACAAACACAGTTGGAGAAGTTGCTCATTCACTGACTCCTCACACATGTAATGACAAAACTGTGTTTTTGTACACATTGTAAGATGGAGAAAAGAGACGTCAGAATTCAGGCTTTTCACAATGACCGTACGAATCACTGCTGGTAGATTCTAATCAGATATTTCCATTACGTCCTGTGGTTATGAACTTTTAGCCAGACACATAATCCTCTACAAGAGTGGTTCTCAAGCTTTTTTGTCTGATGTCATCTCTATCGGATGTGCCCCCTCATCAACACCACCCTTCATGTTTCTAATGTGTTAATTTCAGTTGGTTTTAAAGTGGATGTTAAGTAACACCACAAAAAGTGGACATTGTTAGAATAATCTTTTTGTCATACAATTGAATTGTCAATGTTTAGGTACCCATTACTTTTAGCTAATGATTTCACCTGTTTTTGCATTACTTTTAGCTAGCTAGTGTTCAGTGAAGAAGATATGTTCTCGTTTTCAACCATTTATCCATTACTTATAGCCAACTACTGTATTCCAACTGTTTATCCATTTATTTTGTGTAACTGTTTATCCTCTCTTAGCTAACTATTAAAACTACTCTACTAATCTATTATTTCTAGCTAACTATTTCCGACTTCTCTGCTAGTTTTCATGCACTCACAGTGGCAACATGTGACTTTAAGGTTGGTGGGAGGTGTGTACTGTGCTGTCAGCCTATTGTAACAGGTAGCTTACTGGCTATTATGACAATAAATTTACACAAGATCAGCATCACACCAATTTGGCTGGTTCCATTTAGATGGTTATTTTCCTCCTAAACACAAACATGTGTCTATATTATATTAATATATATATTAATTATTAAAAAAATATATTTTTATACAAATCAGAATTTCAATTTTTTCGGATTAGTTGAGCTTCTCCACAATCTTTCCATGTACCCCTGGTAACTGCAGAAGTACCTCCTGGAATATGCATACCGCTCATTGGGAAACACTGCTCTACAACAGTCTTCCCTGGAAATGTTTGGTTCTTCCAACCAAATCTGTCAGCCAGGAAGGTGCAGGACAAAATCTCTGAAATCTCCTCCTGTCCTCTATCATCAACCTCCTTAGTCTTTGTCTCAACCGACCCTGAGGGTTTTAGTCTGAGAGGAAATTAGTCTCTGTTATTGTTTCCTCTTCTGAGTGGCTGATGAATGTATTATTTTGATCGTGAGTTGCAAGTTTCTCTTCTTTTTTTCCTGTTCCTTTTAGATGTATTCCTGTGGAAATGTGCCTGTGAAATCAATAATTAAGATTATATAGATAATATACAGTCCAATATTTGTTGTCTGACTTGCACCCATTTTTTTAAGAAGCTTTTTAATGTGAGTGCTTAAAATGCATTTCATTTCGCACACATTAGCTCGGTGTGAGACTTGTTGATCGCATTACTAATTGAAGAGAAAGGGCACCATTGTGTGAGACCATGAGAATTGGTTTAGTGTCCAACAAGTGTTCTCTAACTTTGGGCCCTGACATCTAGACCAGCTGGACCAGCAGCTGCCACCTGGCTGCATTACTGTTCGCAATTCACATGGCACAGAGGGCAGGCAGTGCCGTATGTTCTCACTTCTGTCAGCTCTTTCTGTTGTTTTTTTTTTAACCTAGCATGTTGTTGTACAATAATTCCCAGGTCACAGATATATTGTTATGGTGCTGATCTGAGATTTTGACTAAACTAAAAAGTAACTAATCTTAACTAAAGCGTATTGATGTGACTTATGGTACTACGCTGTCATCAAGACTGTTAAGGTCATCTCAGGGTGGCGAGCTCAGTTTAAACGATTACTCATTTTTGATAAATATGACTTATTGAAACAGTATATTTTCACTCTCATGTTAATGAAGCAGCATTTGGGCATAAAATGCAAAGTTTTTTCTTTTTTGTGTCCATGTTTTGGTCGCAATATGGTGGCCCTGAAGGTCAAAACACAACGACATTTGACAAACCACAACAACATTTCACAAAACACAAAGACATTTCAGATTACGGAAAGGGAGGGACAACACTTCTAAGTCAATTCAGAGTTTATTCAATGGATGTGTTAAAGGGGGCGGTGCTAGATTGGTTCAACCGGAGGGACGCTCTAAACTCTACGCTGCTGTGATTGGTTGTTTTGCTGTCAGGCAACTGATGACACTCTGGGCATGTTTAAAGCCAGTTTAGACCAAAGATTCGCGACGAGACAAAAACCGTTTTAGAAAGTTGCAGTGGTGTGATCTGGCCTGTCTCAGTTCGACTCAAGCTGACTGATGCCGCCGCCTGCGACTCAGCTTGTCAAGTCGCCAATGGCTGGTTTTAGAACAGTTAATCAGCTCGTAGCGAAGTCAGCTGGTCATCTCAACCCTCTCGTTTTGTAATGTTTTCGCCGTTTATCAATACTAGAAATGCAACTGTAGCAAGTAACTCACTATCACTAACCTCATTCATATTTTAAGACACTACAAATTATGTCCAGCTACAAAAGCCGGTAGTTAGAACGGAAGTACAGAGAGTCGTTGTTATGGAAACGATACACCTTCACGTAAACTGGCAAGTTTCGGAACGTTGCAGACTGGCGCATTGCAAGTAGTAATAGTAATGATCAGGAAGTGAAGGGACAGTCAGAGAGAGAGAGAGACGTGCAAACCGTCAACAGCTGTTTCTACGTGCCTCCCCCTGCTCATTTTGACTGAATATTGTGAATGCTCTGATTAATAAATGTAAATAAGTAATGCTTTGTTTGTGATGACAGTTTTGTTTAGTTTTAACAAGCTTGAGTCGAGGAGAGACGGGCCAGATCACACCACTGCAACTTTCTTAAACGGTTTCTCCGGTTGATCCAATCTGGCACCGCATTGAATAAACTCTGAATTGACTTGGGTTCGGTCCAATAACAAACAAGAAGAGCTGTCCTACCCTTTCCGTAATCTGAAATGTCGTTGTGTTTTGTGTAATGTTAATGTGTTTTCTGAAATGTTGTTGTGTTTTGTGAAATGTTGTTATGCTTTGACCTTCAGGGCCACTGTACAAAAAAGAGGTTTGTAGATACAACTGTTAAGTCATGCCATGATACAAAATATGGGAAATACAGAAGTGCATCTACCAGCTGCCCCATTATTAATCATAGGAAATAAAAATATAAAATGTATTACAGAGTATACAGTACTGGACATTTTAAAGCTTTATTATCTGATGTTTTTTATGACTCTTGTTTTAGGTATCTCTTGATCTTAATGAGACTGCCTGATTAACTAAAGTTACTAACTTTAACCTGTGATGTTTACAGTAATAATATTTTTTTTTAACCAATTACCCCTGGGATTATTCTCCAGCCTGCCCTCAGTGAGCTTTTCTTTTAAAGTTAACCCCTCCTTCTCACTTTCCACCAACTACCTGGAGCCCCTGACACCCCCCCCCCCATGAAAAACCATGAAAACAAAGAATAAATTATAAAAGATCAACGGATGATATAATGATTGACAGATAATGAAAATACAACATGGACATTATTTCCTAACTTTATCTGAAATCAAATTGTACCTCTCTGCTGTCTGGCCATACTGTAGCTCCTTTTAATCTCGCTGTCGACAGTTCCACTAAAACAACATCTAACTTTTTCCACTGGTTAAGTGGGACACAGTGTGGCAGTTGCCACATAAGTGCCAACATTTTTCTTTTCAGCAACACACCATTTAAAACATAAATGTTTTCACTTTGAAGTTAAAGTTAATGCATCATCCTTAGTGAGGGAGTTTTTTTGAACAGGAAGGAATACTTGGTATTTGACAGGTAGTTTGTAACCTGTTACTAAAAAGATTTGATCATAAAGGAACTCTCACGTCTTTAATTTTTCTACTAAAAGAGCAATTCACATCGTGGATGTAATGTATGGGAGAATTGCACTATGAATGAGAAGTTAATGTGACAATAGTTTTGGCAATTAAAAGAGATGTTGGACAGCTTTTTTTCAAGTGTGTTCCTCAACAGAAGTGAAAATTATGTGCGAGTTAGTGATGAAGATCATCTGGTGGAGACTTCTCGCGTCTCCAGTGTTGTGGAAGAGATGACGTGTTTATATTAACATGAGAGCAACTCAAACATAAGATACAATTGACCAAAATTTATGTAGTGTTTGATTCTGGTGGAGTTCTCAAACTGAAGTGGCCATTACTTCTGTGGGACAGCCATTTTTGCCCCAGCAGAGCTGCAGCGTCCCAGAAGTGCTCCAGCAGACATGCTGCTGTTAAAAGCAACAAGTTAACATGCTGCTTAAGAGATTTCACTGACAAGAGTAAATTACTTCAGCACATCTATAGATGCTGCCTGTCATCCAGTCTATTGGTATTCAGGGTTCTTTGCAGAAATGAGATCATTTGAATAAGTTTAACAGCACTCAAATGTAGTTGGCATGAAACCAAATACAGTAAATGTTCGGGTTGAATGTGTTGAAAACAATAACTACTGTATCTTAATATTGTTATTTCTTATAAACTGTAGATTCATTAACATAAAACAACTAAACTTGGTTACATTGTTCTGATTCTTGTGCCGCTGACCATACTTACATACATGACTTGGCGTGCTGTGCTTGTATTATGTTATGGATCAACAAATCTTTTCCTGCTTAGTTGCAAATGTGTTTTTCTTTGTTGGTTAAACCCCTCATAGAGTGAACAAAGCATATTTTAATGAGTTTTACTTAGCCGATTTGTTTTTTCTCTGAAGGGATTAATGAAACCCAAGACTTACCCAAAGAGTGTTCTTATTTCTGACGTGTGTGTGTTTTGAAATGTGTTTACTGACCTGTGTGTGATTATGTGTTTCAGATTTCTGCTGGTGTTCAGCTGCTTGGTGTTGTCTGTGTTCTCCACCATCCCCGACCACCAGAAGTTCGCCAACCAAAGCCTCTTCATCCTGGTATGACCCCTCCCCTCTCGCGCACACACACATAAACAAAGACACACATATGACTACTTCAGCATCCATTTTCATACAATGTCCTTTTATACATTTCACTTACTGCAGTCACAGTGTATCCGTATGTGCTTGTGTACGTGTTGATTTGTTTGCCGGTGGAGGCACAGACAGCCATGTAAGCAGGTGGGAGGATTCAGGTGTTGTTGACCACGCAGGAAACCACAGACATGATCCACTAATCCTAATAGCTATCCCATAATCTCCCCTCTTCCTCTGTGCTTCAGCTGCTTTAGTGAAAGGTAATGGACACTCACTTTCTCCTTCTGAACCTGACTCATCCTCTCTTCCCTCTCTCTTCCCACCTTGCTCATCTTTATGTTTTATTTAATGGTCTGACTCTTGACTTTCACATTCCCTCTTTCAATCAATCACCCGGCCATTAGTAGGCAATCAGCCATTAGTGGACTTTACTTACACGAGCAGTTCAGTTTCAGTACACCTTAAACTACAGTAAAAACCTGAAAGCAAGAAAGACAAAGATAGAAAGCGGACTGACAGAGTGACTGTTACTGTTTTGGTATCGTGGTAACGTTTATGATTTTTAATCTTTTTATTAATCTTCTATCAAATAAAAACATAATACATTTAAGTGTTAAACCTACAGTTCTTGCTTTGTGACATTTCAGCCTTTATCTTGCCAGCTAGGTCAATTAAAATGATGTTATGGCAAAGGTTTATTAAAAAGCGCATAGGACAGGTAGATCATGTGAAGAATGCACACGTCAGTTATCAGTGTTTCCCACAGATTGAGAAATTATGAGTGTTGGGGAGGTGTGTTCATGTGCTATTGTAAAGATTGGAAAATTGACCACACATGATATACTTTGCTTTTTAACTTGCTGCCATATTCACATTGATGTGAATGTTTTTGTCCTTACAGTGTCCTCACAGTTTCACATACCTCACACACTTACATCAAAGGATGTACACAGATGTCAAGCTGATTTTTTTGTCTTGAAATCAACTAAATAGATTAAGATATCCATAAACACCAATATTTGCTTTAAATAAACATAATAACATATATATATATATAACTGATACACAATGTCTAAATTGAATGATATTTTTGGAAAAACTGCAATGACAGAATGTCACACTCAACTGCATGTCACTTTGACATTTGAAAGGATAAAACAATACACACATACAAAAAAAGGTTCTTGGATAAATGGGAAATACATTTGTTTGGGTTATCTGTCGAACACTACGCTCACTTGACTGGTGCATGTCACTGACCTGTGTGTGTGTGTGTGTGTTGTAGGAGTTTGTGATGATCGTGGTGTTTGGGTTGGAGTACTTCATCAGGATCTGGGCGGCTGGCTGTTGCTGCAGGTACCGTGGATGGCAGGGACGGCTGAGATTTGCCAGGAAGCCCTTCTGTGTCATAGGTTAGTGTGTGTGTGTGTGTCTGTGTGTGTGAACAGTACACAAACCCACGTCAAAGCCCTGCATCAAAGTCCTGTGTGTGTTCGTTAGAAAACTGTAAAATCTTATCACCTCATGATGACTTGTCTCTTATCTCTGTCTTTCCTTCCTGAACGCCTTCCCCGTAGACTTCATAGTATTTGTGGCATCTTTAGCAGTGATAGCAGCAGGGACGCAAGGCAACATCTTCGCCACGTCAGCCCTGCGCAGCATGCGCTTCCTGCAGATCTTGCGTATGGTTCGTATGGACCGAAGGGGAGGCACCTGGAAACTACTGGGCTCAGTGGTTTACGCTCACAGCAAGGTGGGAATGCTAAATATCTTAATATACATACACGCTATACTACAAAAACACACTGTTTTTAGTTTTTTTTTGAATGATTATAGTCATTGGTTAACTGTGCAGACATTGAAAATTAAAAGAATATTAATGCATAGTAGCCACATACAGCATTATGGATTATTATACGAGCAGGAGGGAGGTTGAGGGCTGGACAGAGTTATTAAAAGGCTGCTGGTGGTCATGATGGTTACTAATGGGAAAAATAACTTAATAACTCTCAGTGTTGAGGACTATGTAGTCTACTGATGACCAGCTGTTACTTGATTACATTCACTGCCCTCAAACACCAAACTCCCCTTTAGCTGTTCATTTTTGGCAATTAATTGTTGGTTATGTGCTGACCCAAACACCTGACACCCACTGATCGGCTGCAGAACACAGCGAGGCGTTGGTCTAATGGTGGTGATGATGATGAATTGATACATCAGCTGCCTAAGCAGAACTGTGCAGCCAAGTCAAAGTGGAAGCCAAATGTGATGATGATGGGAATTTAGCCAATAATGATGATAGTGATATGGTAATGGCAGCAGGGATTATGATGCTGTTGCTGCTGCTGACAGGTGTGATTGATACCTCCTCTCTCTCTCTCTCTCTCAGGAGTTGATTACAGCCTGGTACATAGGTTTCCTGGTCCTGATCTTTGCCTCCTTCCTCGTCTACCTGGCAGAGAAAGACGTCAACTCAGACTTCAACACCTATGCAGACTCCCTCTGGTGGGGCACTGTGAGTACTACATAATACACACAGGCACCATGATCTCTGTGGCTGAAGAAATAATATTTTACTTTTGTCATGAAAATTGTCTCATTAACAAAAGGAGACTTGATAAGAAACAGGATGGCAGCAGGCAATACAAACATAAAGAGGTAGGAAATAAGCGTAGTAGCGAATAGTACAACCAAACAATGATAATGTCGATCACAAGTATATTATAGTCCTTGACAACTGTATTTGTCTGTTCAGTCTTGAGATATAAAGTTCATGATGTCCATTCAGAGGGACAACAGAGCGTCAACAGTAGAGAACTGAGTGTTGTTCAGTTCTTCATGTCAAGCTTTCCAGATTTACTACATATATAATAATGTGTATTGTGGTTAGATACAGATATCAGCAGTAATGTAGGATTTTAAGATTGTTTTTGTTGTTTTTTTGGCATTTTTTCCCTTTATTTGATAGTGGTAGTATAGATACAGACAGGAAATGTGAGGAGAGAGAAAGAGAGAGAGAGAGAGAAGTATGACATGCAACAAAGATCCCCCCTGCCCGGGACTCGAACCATAGACATAAATTACTTTTTCTGTTGTATAAACTTCAGATTGATATGAGAATCATCAAGGAGTCACAGTCAAGGAGTAACAAGATCAGCTAACACTCATCTACAGTAACATGATTAAAAAAATTGACGACCCCTGGACGCTCCCAAAACATGTGACAAAATAGACTTCAAATGACAGGTATCAATCAGTTGTAGTTATACAAAATATTTTTAGGTTGTAGTGTATTTTCTGTGAATAACTTAAGAACACACACAAATTGCTATGGTTGGAAGTAACCACACCTAAGAGAATGCAGGCCTTGTGTTTTGTTTCTCAGTGCAGCGTGTCAGCCTGAAACAGTTTACATTTTGTTAGACCTGTCATATTGTGTGTGTGAAATCATGTATACTTTTTTTCTATATTTTTCACCCATCCAGATAACTCTAACCACTATTGGCTATGGTGATAAGACCCCTCGTACCTGGCAGGGACGGCTCCTAGCTGCCGGCTTTGCTCTTCTGGGAGTGTCCTTCTTTGCCCTGCCTGCTGTAAGTCTCCTATATAGTCACATCTATATATTTATAAATTTACTATATTTAGTGGCTCTTCTCATCCCCGGTTACAGTTGCACTCCTGACTTTGATTTAACCTCTGACCCTCAGGGTATTCTGGGGTCAGGCTTTGCCTTGAAGGTTCAAGAGCAGCACCGGCAGAAGCACTTTGAGAAGAGGAGGATGCCCGCTGCCAACCTCATACAGGTAACGGCCACAGTGAGAGTCATTTAGGCGGTTTTAACATGGTGTTTAATAAATTCACACTCAAGTGGAGAGTAGAGGGTGACACGGGGGGTGGATTTTCACTCCTGTCCAATTCCATCCCACTCCCACAAAAATACTCCTGTCCCGTCCCAATCCCGGAAGAATGACTCCTGTCCCATCCTGTTCCCGTGTTGTGTGGCTGCAACCAACCAGCAACCAGCCACCAGAGCAGACAGCAGAGAATTATAAAAAGACAGCAGAACGACTAGCATTATGTTCAAAATAATAGCGACAATAGCATTTATTCATATTAGAACTGCATATAAAAACTGACCTATTGTTATTATGATTCCCGTCCCACCCGCTCTCGTTTACTTTTTTTCCTGTCCCGTCCCACTCGTGATGAATAGTGAAATTGACTCCCATCCCGTGGGAATCCCACAGGAATCCCGTGACTGACAGGATTTCCGAAAAAATGTCAGCCTCTAGTGGAGAGTCAGATATGGTGTTCACTTTCACTTTGTGTTTCTGTGTCTCTCTTTAGGCTGCATGGCGTCTCTACTCTACAGATGCCAAACACTCCTATCTAACAGCTACATGGTACTTCTATGACAGCATGTTGCCTTCGTTCAGGTAGGAACTCCCATCAGTCTACATGTTCAGCTCTGAGTGGATTCAACCTTCAGAAATCTGTGGTTGTCTTTGGTCATTTGTTTGAAGTGTTGTAATGAGTGCAGACAGAGATTTGAGAGTTGCATCACAAAATAGTGAGTAAAATACAGTTTTTAGTGATACTTTGTTTAGTCTTGCCCATACATTCATATTATTATGAGAAAACACAGCACATACTGTATCACAAACGCTACTTTTTGTCCATCAAGAACACTTTTCATTAAAATTTGTGCAGTGGTGGTTTAACTATAAAGGAGAGGTGTTTCCTCTCATTTTAAAATGAGTATTTGAAATTAAATTTGGGCCCAGCCCTTTTAATGCTTCAAATGCTTCCACCACCACTGTTCAATTACATTTTCATTACTTTTGTTCTACGCAGTGGTTTCTTATATTTTGCATTTACGTATTAATTTGACTAATTTGTATTTGCTTAAAAGGAGGGGAACAAAAGATGCACAAATAAAAACTTTCACTTCGCAATATCTTAAATTGAGATTTTCACACATCATGTTTTTTCTCACAAATATCCCTCTTCTTTTGAGCGTTTGGACCATTGGTTTGGCCTTTTTGTGAGTTTTTCATAATTTTGTTGTTTTTTTGTTCGTCATGTGTTTTTTTTGTGTTTATTTGTGCATGTGGGGTGTCAGAGAACTGACGCTACTGTTCAGTCACCTCCAGCGACAGCGTAACACCAAGAAGGTTCTCCACAACTCCTACCACACGCTGCTGTCTGGGCTGCGGCCCTACAGTGCCCCCTACCTGTCAGGGGACAGGTACGCACCCCGCCACCTCTCACAGCCTCACAGTACATCCAGACAGGTAGCCCAAAGTCTACCTACACTCATGCTCACACACAGACACCCAAACACACTTAAACAGTAACAACAGGGACTTATAGAACAATACATTCAGCAGGTGTACAAAGAAAATCAAGGCTGACTTCTTCGGGAGTTTTCTGCATGGACGTGTTGTGTATCTAACAGTATTTCACTAATGTTGATCTGAGACCACTGTGTTGCAGGCCCCCCTGCTTCTCTGCATCTTTGTCTGCTTAGTTCATACTCTTGCCATCTCCACCGTCTCCCGCTATTCACTCACCGGTTGCCTCTTCCTGTCTTCCTCTTTCTTTCCCTTTATCTCCATCGTATCTTTTCCATGCCATCCATCCTCCATCCTTCATCTGTTCTCAGGAAGGCAGAAGGTCCATGCAGGTTTGTTCTTCAAGTCAAGAGCTGTGCTTGTTGATTAAAGGGTATTCACAGTTAGAGTGGATTTGCTGCATTAGATTCATTTAGCATCAACCCTAAACAAAAGCCAGGGTAATAAAGGGACTTATGGACTTATGAATTACTGGATAATACAAGTTTTGCTGGTAGAAATGTCTTTGATTTGAGGAGCTGCTGTCACACCAGGATGTTTAATTGGCTGTCTTCATGAATATACTCAGGTGAAACATTACCTACTACCTTTGCATGATCCTTTCCCACCTACTGGTTCAAACCCGCCTCCTCACTTCTAACTGAGTGTGTCTCCATAATCCAAACCTGCCTCGCAGAAGTATATTTTCCAGCTTTAGGTAAGGCAATGAGATCAGGAAGGGAAAGGGTTATTTGGACTATTGAGATGTCACACCCCACCCCTCCGCCTCACCCTTTCTCCCTGGATTTTCCTTTGCTACGTTTTATCCTCACGGGTTCACCATGTACCCAGGTTGTGTCGCAGAACTTCTCATCCTCCTTCACCCCCCCACGCTCCCTTCTTCCACTCCGCTCTTCCCCTCACCCTCTCTCCCTCTGCCTTGTGTGTCTCCTCAGTCAGCTCCTTTCTAAAAAACGGGGTCTCTTCCGGATTCACGCTGGCCGCAAGCAGAGGTATCCACGGCAACAAGCCTGTGCACGGGGCACGCTAAAACGCCACCAAATCAATAACACCACTCCTACTCCTCCGCACACATCCTGCTCACCTTGCCTGAAACACTCAAAAATTTTTGGACTGGCGCAGTGGCTTGCTAAATGTTTTGTTTCTGTTAAAGCATTAAAACATTCACAGTTTGTGAGTTCCAGAAAGAAGAATTTGCCAAATTAAAATTGCCTGTAGTAGCAGATGCCATGATATTTGTCTTATTTTCAATCATATCCTGCACTTTCCAATTAAATACTATAAACAGGCATCATACTCTGGTCCACAAATGCTTGAGTGAATCCTTTACTGTGAAGAAATGCTGTGAAAGGATGTTTCTCCAGCTGATTTTGCTTGGTTTGGCTTGAAAGTCATGATAAACCATGTGTTGAAAACACAACAGAGGTCCGTGATGGTTTATGACAATGTGACAACAATACATGTTTCTTTTTAGCTGACAATGAATGTTTCATCAAACGACTCTGATGAAATGAGGAGATAAAATATTCACTCAAAAATAAGCGACAACGTTTCCCAAATTGGAGCTCAAGTCAAAAGAATTTCCCTGCTCTTGACTTGCTTTATGTTTTCAGTTCAGCTGTTTGACTCATTTATAGAGTCTTCTTGGAGAGAAGGTTTAAATGATTCAGCATGCTTTTGTATTTCAGATTAGTCATATAACCTTTGTACAAAATCGGTGTGTTTGTGCTGTATTTTTAAAAGGTTTTTAAGTGCTAAAATGTTTCTGTTTGCATGCGATATTCATCCAATGTTTTGGAAAGATTCAGTGAAGTTTACGGCTCTGAATGCATCCAAATCATTTACTTCCTTTCCGAACAGCATGCAAAGGCCTTTCACTCTATCTTCCCCATTTCCTCCAGTCTACCTGAAGCATTTCAGCTTTCTTGTATGAAATGCTGTGTCCACTAACATCCCTTAACTATTTAAATTTTAATTTAAATGGCCAGCTGTACCACACGCACAACAAAGAGTATATCATCGTAAAAGAAAATGTGGGAGAGAACGACTGGGCTGGAATTGCTCTGTGGTGCATGATGTTTGCATTGCCTTATGGATCTGTGACAGTGTGTAACATGTAAGTGGCTACAGAGAAGGAGCTGTAACAGCAGAGTTAGGAGTCAGTCTGTTGGAGAGAATGGCCACCAAATAGCTTTCCTCCTGTAAATAGATGACCTTGCATACCGGCCTACTTTGGGTTGTGGTGAGTGGTATAGAGTACTTTATGAGACAACTTTTGTACAGCTGTGCTTTGAAGCCGATATTTTGATGCTTATTCACTCCGTTGAAGGGATTAAGGAAGCGTGTCTTTATTCTGATGGTAGGTGGAGCATTTTCCGCCGTCCCAGCACTACTGCAAGTCTTGAATCAGGTTTCAGTCTGATTTTGCTGAATCAGGTGCTATGATAGGCACATTAAATAAGCAAATCCTCAGGGCAGAATCGGTTTTTAGCAATATTGAGTGGGTCCCTGTGGTCAAACTGCCTCCATGATAAGTCAGCTAGTCTTGGCTGAGACAAAATGTAAATGTCTGTTTGTGTCCCTGTTTTGTCTGTTTGTTGAGGATTGTTATAAAAGTCAGAGGCCATATTTTTTTGTGTTAATTCACTATTACTAACAAACTCTTTTCTAACAAGCTCAGACTGGCCTTCTTCTGCTTCTCTAACTCTAACTTCCGGGGTAACACAGCTTAGTTTTCCATTAAGGTCAAAGGCATGGACATTGTGATGATTGAGAAAAAACCCTATCATGATCCGAAAAGAATACTGTGCCTAAAGATGTTTGACTATTATCATCACTGTTAGCAGTAAAATGGGCTTCCGGGATCGGATCAGGATGAACAATTCCCGATCCTCCCAAACCACTCGGAACAAGTCGTCACCGCTGCCCCCGGGCTCCACTGTCCGCCGCTCTCCCAGCCAGGAGAACGTCCCAGAGGCCACCAGCCCGGGGAAGGTCCAGAAGAGCTGGAGCTTTAATGACCGCACACGCTTCCGCACCTCCCTCCGCCTCAAACCACGTCCACCTGTCGATGGTTGGCAACACACACAAATCCAAACACTTTTCACTCACAAGGATCATTTCTGCATAATAATGTCTCTCCCTCTGTCTTGGCTCAGTGGAGGGTGTCGGGGAGGACAGTGTGGAAGACAAACCATATTGTGACGTGGCCATGGAGGAGGTAATCCCAGCAGTGAAGACACTCATACGGGCTGTCAGGTGAGGCCTCCCATCAACAGTAAATTAGTTATACCTACAGTGGAAATTGTTTTTATTGTAGGAAAGCTCTATACACACGTTGGTCCTTCTTCAATTCTGTAATAGTTCCACCAAGATAAAAGCAATGAAAAAATGATTTTTGTTTGCATTTTGAGCACTAAAAACTGTAGGATCAACTGAGCCTACAGTTTTTTTTTAATTATGAGCCTCTATCAAACAGTTCTGATGTCCATTTATATTAGAAATTTTTTAATGACGCATCTCTTTTTATGGACAAGAGCAATGTCTCAAACCCAATAAAGAAAACATTTTACATTGACATTTACATTAACCATGAAATATTTTTTAAAAAGAATAAACAAAAAGTCATATAACACGCAGTACTGTCTTTGTAGAACTGGATTCGACCTGCTCATCTGTGTTTTTTGGGCAAAGGATCCTCTTCTTGTGGTTTTCTACAAACAAAAATTGCTGACTTGTACCGAAACCCAAGAAAACTGAGTATTTCCTCTACACTTCAATCTTTACACCCCCCAAAGTGATTCTTTGAGTGAAATCTACTGTTATTGTGCCTACATTTGTTGAGGTTGAGTTAAATAAAACACATTTTTCAGTATCACAACTCAAAATGTGCTCTGCTGAACAATAGAGGGTACCATTAAAGGGATGTGAAAACCTTTAGCCAAGGGCTTTCTGGGCAGTAAAAGCTTGTGTTTCCAGGTATACTGACTAGGCTCCTTAAGGTGCAAGCTGGAGCTGCTGTGCCTCTGGTCACTGATAGAATAAGGCCACTTTGGTCAGATTAACAAACTATGCATGTGTATTCAGACCATGGGCCCTTCTCACGGTATTTACAGCCTGCATTAATGGGTGAACACGCTGCTCCTCTATTTAGGTGCTGGCGTATGCAGATTCAGCTGACGGAGTAGACATTTCCACTTAGGAGAGGTAACTGAGCCCTCCTGCAGGCAGAGTTAGTTCCCCCGTGTGACCTTGTCGCTCAGGAAGCCCGCCTCATTCAGGCCCGTCATGTGTAAGGTGGCGTGATAGGGTGGTGTGAGTACACACACATACACACAAATACCGCACAGATGGAGGATCACAGTACATTATGACTGTACAGAGACAAATGATATTGTTCAGTTTACACAAGGACAACTGTAATAACAATTGATTAAAAGCATTGCTGATTTTGATATTGATTGCTGTCATTGTGTCATCTCATCTCGTCCGGTAATTCGTTGACTATAAGCTTTGATGTAATGTCACTGTAGTATGTCAGTGGTGGATGTCCTTACACAATATGTGCTTAGATTAGATTAGATTAGATTAAACTTTATTGTCATTACACATGTATAAATACAGAGTAACGAAATACAGTTTAGCATCTAATCAGAAGTGCAGAGAGCAGCAAGTGCAATAGTAAAAAGTGCAAATAGTCATGTGCAGATTATGTACAGATAAGATAGACACTTTGAATGAATGAGCATGGCCTTCTTCAGCTTACAGTCATGAAGAAAAGCAAAATACTGTATACACTAGTTGCACTTATAATCCATGAACTGTGTGTGTGTCAGAAGAAATGCTCTGTTGGCAAATCTATACCACAATTAGAATAATAATTAGTAATTAATCATGACACGTAAAATGCAAAAATACAAAACCTTCTGTTAGATGTCCCATAGGGTTACCAACAAAATCTTGAATGCAGACACATACGTGCGCAACCTATCCCCAATACACACACACACATACACACACACACACACACACACACACACACACACACACACACACACACACACACACACACACACACACACTCACAGCGTAGTTTTTAACTGATGGTGGCAGAAAAAAACTACAATTGCTAGCAAACATCTGGTGTTGGGGCCCGGCTGGTCTCCAGAGAGGTTTGATGAACGTGGATTATCTCGACTTTCTTTCTGGTCCCTGATGTCATGGCATTTCTCATGCTAGCGTGACACTGTCTGTGTGGTTCCATATGCACTCTCTAAAGCTCTTGAACGAAGTGGGTATGTGCCTGAAAATAAATGGTGTGTTTGGCATCCCGGTGGCCTAGTTTAGATAAAGTTAGAGGAAATTAATGGAATTGCTACTCCTCTGGCTCTCGCATTATATTCAGAATGATATATTTTGGCTATCCAGTTCTTCTTAAGTTTGCAGTGTTCTGTTGTACGAAGGTTTGTTTCTTGTAGATATATAATATCTGGTTTAAAGATTGAAGATATGTAAATACCCTTTCACATTTGATTGAATTATTGAGTCCTTTAACGTTCCATGTAATGAAGATGGTGGAGGTCTTAGCCTTAGATTATTAGCAGCTGTCATAACCAGTCAGTTGGTGGGAAAAAGCCATATAAAGGAAAATGACACCTAACCTTACAAGACTAAACTTTTCGCATGGCTCCACACACAGAGCACCATTGTAAAATTCTTAATCCCAAACATTATTATGCATTAAATAACTGCAGAAGAGAAATAGCAATTAAAAGTAGAAAATACAGGAGCTTTATCCAAATATATGACTATGAACAGGCAAAACAGGGAAGGAGAGAAAATAAAACAAACAAATAAGTAAACAAAAATGAAATGATTAACTTGGATAAGAAGTTTAAAGTCAATTAAAACTAAATCTATTGTGTACCATTTTATTTGTGGTATTTTTGTATAAGAGTGTTTAGGCCTTCTATCCTATTTATTATGTAGTGTGAAAAGAAAGAAACCAATGCTGCCCATCTCTATTATAAATGATCTAGATTAAAACATCTATTATTTCTAACAAAGACAGAAAGCAGGAAAAAATAAAATGTATGATGAGGAATTAATAAAAACGAACAGGTAGTTTACAAATTTACATCGGGTTGTGTTTTGAACTGTTTTACAACCAAAGCCCAATGATAATTGTACGGCTCACAATCTTGAAAGGCCCACATTATGATTAACCTTAAAGTTAACAGAGAGTACTTATCTGTCAGCCGTACGATTCTGATGTGGAAGAAGGTGTCTCTTAACATAGTCTTTGGCAGCGGCTGGGTCATTGGATGTTTGTCTCCATGTGGAGAGGCGATCCTAAGTCTTGCGGGATAAATTTCGTGTCTTGACAGCGGTGCAGGAGCTCCTTTACTTCCTTAAAAGTGGCTCTGCGTTTCACCACAGAGGGAGGCAGATCCAGGAAAATCATTACTGTGTCACCGTTGGTAGGTTTCTTCTTTGTATGATATACAGCAGGTAGATATTTTGCTGCATATGGGATGCAGCATGATATATTATTGTTTGATATCGTTATGCCACTGATAGGGTATTATATGATGTCGCCTCAGGTTTGCACTTGACTCAGCAGATAGCTCTGACCTCAGCTGCTCTCCTGCACACAATAGAAGAGAGGGAGTTCCTATAGATAGTGCAGGTGTGTAAACAGCAGGTGCTCCACTGTGTTAACACACACACACACACATACGCATGCAGCTTCGTAGCGAGGTTCATGATTGATGTCTTTGAAACACAGAATTTTGCAGCAGGCCTTCGTGCTGAGAATTCACTTTAGCGAGATACATGTGGTTTATCAGTGCCTGGCTGACGGAATAAATGCGTACAGTGTTCTGTTTATGTACGGAGGGATAGGTAGAGGGAGCAAGAGGAGAAGAAGAAGGGAGGAGGAGGAGGAGGAGGCCTGATATCTTTCTGTGCTCTCCCCGCTGTGACTCTCCTCATGCACAAATCCAATACTGCGCACAAAACACAAAATTTCTGCACGTTTGCAGTCTTGGATGAAGCTCCCACTTTATTTAATAAATAGTTCGGACATGCTTACTATTTATAACCATTTCATCTGTAGTCATCGTCATCAGTTTTTATATCATTTCAGCTGTAATATTTTTAACCTTGTATAATGTTTACACAGTATATTTCTCTGTAAGAATGATTGAATACACATACTGTAGCTTGTGCGTTAGATTTTGTTCACTTAGCAGGTAGGAAGTCTGATCTGGCGAAGAATCAGACCCCTGCAGTGGCTCACCCTGGTTGGCCCACCTAGGATTCGTGTCAGCATAACAGTCATTTTTAAGTTACAGATAAAACCTGGCCAGACTATCAGGGATCCACCTTTGCTGAATTGCAAAAATAATTGGACTAGCTATGCAAGCATTTTGGGGCACAGATGGCACTTCCTGTGTTTTTACGTCTCAACTTCCTAACATTAGGAAGGTATAATATCTTTCAGTGAGCTGTGCCAGCTGTACTGTACTGTATGTACCAGTGCCAGTGACTTGCACCATAGCTGGAAGTTTTCTGGGGGGAGTGGGGGCCACACTCAAACCTGACCATGTACTATGAAAGCCATTTCATCGACAGAGAAAGAGAGTCAGCATTTTCAAGAAACCCTTGGAGGATCCAAATCAAAAGCCCCCGCCCCTGTTTCTCCAACCTTTTCTTTTACCCACACCTGAGACCCACCCTGGCAAAAAAATCTGCATCTAGCTGCAAAATAAGAAAAGACCGCCTGCAAAAATACCCCAAACGCAGGAGTCATCAAGAAACAGAATGCTGTGTGAGGGGGAAGAGTGTGCTGACGGTACCAGCTGTAGACCACCACTCCTCCTCTTGCTCCTCTTCTCCTTCCCTCACACCTTCTCCTCTTCTTTGTTGCAGCACTGGTCACTACACAAAACTGTATGTGGCTGTTATAAATGCAAGCTCAGCAGGCCTCAACAAAGGTTACAGTGGTTATTTCAGAAACTGACCCCTCTCTCAAGTTCAGATTTCACTTGCTCCAGCTTAACCCACGTGTGTGTAATTGTGTTAGTGTTTACATACTTCTGGCCATGAGTGTCTGTAGGTGTATGCATTTGTGGCATTATATTTTTGTTTTTGTGTGTGTGTATGGTTGTGTAACACAGATATGTGTGTGTGTGTGATGTCTCAGAACAGCTGAGTGTTTCTGATCTTCCGCTTCCCAGACCTTTGATGTGATATCTTCTTTTCCTCCTGTGAAGGCAAGTGGGAGTATTATAGTGGACTTACTTGTCTGGTTGTGTGAGATAGGATTCCCTTGTAAAAAAAAAAAAAACCCTCCTTCCTTGCCCTCCTGCTCTCTCTCTCACTCCTTCGTTTCTCCCAGCTTGACTTGTAACGCAATCCATCACAGGGGGAGATGACAGCTTGAATGTGTATATTTTGTTTAGTTTACATTTGGTGTTTCCGGACCTTCTGCAGAGCCAGCATCTCTGAGCTGCCTATCATGTAAGTGATAAGAAGGGAATTGAATGACCCACACAACACCAAAAGCCAGGCGTGCGCACACACACACACACACACACGCGCGCTTAAACTTTACCTCCACTCCCTTTTCATTATCTCTTGCACATCCTCCACTCCCTCCAACATGACGTCCAACCCGACCGGCTCTGGCAGAGGATGTTGTCAGTGATATGCTCGCCGGGTGCAGTAGTGCTGGGTCAACATTCCTCGGAGCAATTCCCCCACATTGGCATGTGGGTGGTGATGATGAGCTGTGTGCACTGGGAGTAGGAGAGCAGCTGTGCTCCACCAGTGGCACCAACATGGCTGTCATACTGACAAAAGAGCAGAAAAAAGGGGAAAGGTCTGATAGAGGCGTGTGTGTGTGTTCCATTACTATGTGCAGATTTGTGCTAATTGCTGAAACAGCAAGTATTCAGAAGCAAATGTCTCTGTAATGTTGTCATCATTACAATATATCCGCATGGTTTAGTAGGGAGGTCACTCTGCTCTCTTTATGGGGCTGTTTGTGAATGATAAGGTCACTCTGACTGTAATTAATCTTGTTATTCTCAAGGTCTCCCGCATCGTTTGATAGCTGTCCTGCCCCTGCATTTTTCCAAAGGTTTACTGTACGTCCATATATGTGGATGTGTCGTGCGAGGCTCTTTAAAGGTGCTCAGAGGAGTGATAACACTGAGTCTGGTGTGTTTGTGTATTTGTGTAGGATTTTCAAGTTCCTTGTGGCCAAGAGGAAGTTTAAGGAGACGCTGCGTCCGTACGATGTGAAGGACGTCATAGAGCAGTACTCTGCTGGACACCTAGATATGCTGGGCCGTATCAAGAGCCTGCAGATGCGGTATGTTTCACACATGTAACCACTACTGCACTGTTGAAAAAAAGCTGATTTAAAAGTAATCTTTCAAATTCTATGTTTAGGCAAGAGGTATAGGTTCCTTTGTGGGATCTTCTTTTTTTTTTTTTTTTTTTTTTAACTCTTTTTACTTCTTCTTCTTTAAAAGATATTCTTTGCTTCTCATTCAAAATATTGTTTAAAGTTCACTTTCCTGTGTGCCTTTGAACCTGCCTTGTTAAAGGAAGGTTTGACTTTTGCAAAGTACACTTATTTGCTTTCTTGCCAAGAATTAGATGAGCAGATCGATACCACTTTCATGGCGGTACAGTAGGTATGAAGCTTCTCCCCAAGAAAGTGAATAAGTGTATTCCCCAAAATGTCAAACTATTCCTTTTAGCTTATGCCAAATCAATAAAAAAGAGTTTAAAGATCCTCTAAGTCTAAGTCTTCATCATATTTATTGTAATCTGTTGTTTTTTTGTAAAAGGGTGGACCAGATAATTGGGCGAGGAGCCGTCCAGCCCGATAAGAAGGCGCGCCCTGAAAAGGGAGAGAAGACGCCGCCAGAACTGGACCCACTGGATGAGCTAAGCATGATGGGACGTGTAGTCAAGGTGGAGAAACAGGTAACAGAGGAAGAGTTTGATTTATATAGCATTTGTGGAACTGTGTTCTCTGTATAAACATGTGAATCAGTTGCTAAATCTCAACAGTTTGCTTTCATTCTCTCTGGTAAAACTAAAAAAGACGCCATAAAAAATACAGGAAGTGCAATAAACTGAAAGCAGGAAATGGTGTAATTTAAGAGCGTAATTTAATTATGTAGCATTTAAGAACTGAAGTCCCTGTTCAACTAACTCAGTGGGTTTTCTTTCATCAGTCTTTCTTTTCTACAGCTCCCAAGAGGATCTGACAGTTAATGGACTCATGAAATATGTTGTATTGAATGGTAACAAATGACGAGGTGTTCCAATGTTACTAGATACCCATGTAGCTTAAAACATGGACAGAAAACTCCAGAAACACATTTCATCTCATTAGAAAGACCGATGAAACAGAGTGCCAAAGAAGCTTGACATATTCCAGTCTGTGTGTGTATGTGTTTGTTCAGGTACAGTCTATAGAGAACAAGCTGGACCTCCTGCTCAACTTTTACTCACAGTGCCTAAAGAAAGGCTCATCCCACTTCACCCTGTCCTCCCTCGTGGACCCCGACCTGACATCTGACTACCACAGCCCCACGGACCAAAGGGACCTCTTCCCCTCCGCCAACACGCTCAACATCTCCCAGTCTGAGAGCGGCAACTTGGAATGACAGTGAGCTGAGCAGTCTCAGGGCTGTTCGAACATAAACACAAACCCTTTACAGTACATCTTCCTGCAGCCGAGTCCTCACTTGCAGCCGGCCAACCTTAATGTCTCTCTCTTCACTTCATTTCATATCTGTCTGGGATGAGTTTTACCCCTCCATCTTAAATCTTCACCTTCACCATCTTTTTTTCCTGAAGTGAATGTGTTTCCAGAGCTAAAACAGTCAGAGGCCACCAGATGGCTCCACCTGACAAGAAGCCTCAGCCAAAGCTGCTCACCCCACTAGATGAGGATGGAGATGAAGAGAGGACACGTGAACAACCATGACTTGACTACTGAACCACTTTCACCCACTCACCTCATGCTATATATCTATACCTACTTTACTGTAGATAATCAGACTTTAAGCTTTGACTTTTTTTAAACTTTTGGAGAAATCTTGTCTTTTCCCCATCACCATTTCTTTTTTTTCTTGGCTGCTTGAATCAACTGAGAGTTTACTGATTCAGTTGACACAGACAGTGCCAGTCATTAGTTCAGTACCTTAGGATGGCATCACAGTTCTTGATACTGTGATGATTGTAATGAGTTTAACCTGCAAATTATTTTGCATTCACACCACCAGACAAACGAGCAACCACTAAAGGAGCCGTCGACACAGAAATAATCTGCTCCCTCGGACCTGGATGGGCAGACTGGGCTCACAGCCACCTCGCCAAAGCACCAAACCTCCATGGTACACCTTCCCACCCAAACAAGGGAGTTTTGAATGTGTGAATCCTGCTTTAATTGTCCAAACTTGTCACATGAAAACAGCCGGAAGAATGCGTTGGAGTGACTGATGTGTACTGTACATTGTTGTTTGTTTTCTTCTCCATTCCCTGTCTCAGACGTTCTGTCTCCAACAAGCCCACAGGCAAAAAAACAAACAAACAAACCCAAGACATTATTCTCTGTTTGGATGGCGTTCAAATGAGGAATGTTCTTATTTATTTAGGATTTAATAGTCACAATGTCCTTTCACAGGTCCAAAATCCCTTCTTTGCAATGTTTCAAATGCTACAATAGCTCCTTGAGTATTTTGGTAACCTACAGTAACTTTGTGTTTTTAACACGCCCTTTAAACCTCTCTGTCTTGCAGCCCACCTGTCCAGACATGCATGTTCCTCAGAGCAGTCCTGTAGATAAAACCTCACGGATCCTCAGTTAGACATTTATGTCACATTTTCTGCACTGCTCCTCATCCACTCAGAGGTCAGGTTTCCCATGCCAGCTGGTTCAGGCAAGTCAGTAATACTTCACAACCTTTCTTACAGGAGGATAGTTCTCACTCTTGCAGTCAGCAGCTGTGGAGACGATATAGAGACTTAGTGGCCAGTTTGGTGCAGTTCTAAACATCCTGTAAGGCATCCAGGTGCATGAATTCCAGGCCATTATCCTCATGAATGCACGTGTCTTAGGAAATGGTTCCAGCCTTACAGCTTCACTAGAAACAGACTAGTGCGCAGGGTTGGGCTCCAGTCGCCACCTATAGGTGTTACTGACTATCATTGCCAGTCCACTTCACTCTCTGCTGTCTTTTCTGGTTCTTTCATGGAAATGTTTGATGCACAGTAAAGGCTCTGTGCGGACAAAACTGGAGAGTGCACAAATGCACACACCCACACACACACAAACACACACACACACACACATTCACATATACACACAATGAAAGCAATTCCTTTACTTAAATACTTTGGCACTTGATAAGTATAACACATTTTTGTCTTTTACAATTTTATTTTTTTGTTTTGATTTCTTTACTGTAATTATGTTCGTGCACTCGATTTTATGTAACCTATAATGGCAAATTTCTGTTTTTTTTAAAAATGATTTTGGTTGTTAAAGTGAATGTAGGATTTGAGTTAATAGATTTAATTCAGTTAGATACGATCTTTAAATAAATGTAGCATTTCTGTCAAGTTGAATCATGGATGACACAACTGTAACTACACACAGCTGATCAGGTTCACACTCATGACTCGCAGAGCTCATATGTATATTTTTTTAATGTCATCAGATAATTGCTGCCAGCTTCATCTAAGAAAGCATTCACCATACTGTATTTGGCCAGTGAAAACAGTTCTTCTGTCCCTGCAAGTGATTCATTTATTTGGTCCAGTAAAGCCAGTTGACTCAGGTGCTCCACTTTTCCATTCAAGCCAAGCACAGATGTCAAACAATGAATGTACTTCATTGCTCGGTCTATTTAGATCTATTTATGATCTGATGCTATTGCTGCCATGAGGAATAAAATGGCCCTTCAGAGCTTGCTGTTGGCATCATACAATGTTTGCATTCATTTCATATAGAAATGCCAGGTAGCTTTATTCTTTGGCCTAAATTAGAGCAGAGATGCCTACTTATTAGAGGTATTATTAGACTGAACAGTGCTGTCACTTCAACGTCACCTGGAATGTTGAGCTTCATGAAAATGTGTGTGAGACCACTGTATAGCATGCTTTTTGTTAGTTGTGGCCCCAGTATTAGAAGAAAGTAGTAGTAGAAGGAAAAAAAAACTTACGGATGTCTTCTGTAAAGTCTTGAGTCAAGACATGAAAGGAAATGACCTGTGCCTTCTTTGCCCTTGTTCTGTAACTGACATGGTCTTTCTGTCTCAAACTTAAATATGAATGCAGCTTTGAAGAGAACAGTGTTTCGTGGGGGGTCTCACACGAGGATATCCATGCTCTTTTCTTTGCCAAACCGTGATCCAACTAAAGAAACACAAATTTTTAAAAATTGTTCTGAACATGTAATTTTAGGGTTTAGGGTGCTGCAAACCTTTGATATTTTCTGAGAATATTATTGTATGTTTAGCATATTGCTGTAACTCTACAAGGACCTCCTCGCATCGACACCCTTACTGTATTTTAACACCAGTCAGATCTGGAGGCTGGAGGCATGGACATTTGTATCGTCGCAGGAAACTCTGCAGGCATGTGTCCTTTCATAAGCATGTCACATAGAGAAATATGGCTTCCACACAACTACCTCTGAGGCCACTAGGGGGCGCTAGTCTAGAAAAGTATGAGAAACAATAACTGATTGTCTAACTGACTGAATGCTATGCATGACTCAATCTGCACGCTCTCTTTTCTCCTTTTCACTCTGTTCTTCTTCATGACGCCCTACCATCCATCATTCACTGACTTGCTGCCATTTTACATTCCAGCTCGTTGCCCTTTAACTGCTCTCTTAGGTGTTGGAACTGTTGTTAAAATGAAACACAAACAATCAAAGCAATAAGCAAGATGCTAAGCCAACAAAGTCTTCCAATTCCAACTGATGTAGCTACTGGTTGATGAAATATGGCGCTTATTTTATTTTCTAATCTAATGTACACCTCTATTTGATCTTTTAAAGAGATACAAAATGTGTATCTGATGAGGATAAAAATAGCTCACTTGACTAACTTATTAATTTATTTGTTTCAATAAAGCTCTTTGGACTGTATGTTGACTTTTGTCTCTTTTTTGTCTTAACTATTCCAGTTGCTACTGAGAAATGTTTGACATTTACAGAATGATAGGCTTCTATTGAAGGGGGTTAAATCAGGTGGCAAAATGCAAAACTTTTAAAGCAAAGGAGTTTATGTTTGTAAAATAATAAAAAGAGTGATTATGCAAAAGATGATTTAGGTATTCCATTTATCAAGAATTTGGCAGATTTAAAAGACTTTGATTTGATTTGTCTGAAATTGATTTGAAAACTCAAACATAATTTAAAAAGTGAAAGATGGACCAATCATGATCTTACCTTATGTTCAACTGGTTCATTGCCTTGTTGATGTTACCAACATTTAGCTAGAGCAGGATATTAACTGTTAATTATTATTAGGAGAATAGGTAAGCTAACAAAAGTCTCAACATGCCCAGAAAGGCAGGCACAGGGTCATTTTTAAGGCTGTTTAAAAACATTTTATTGACATACTTTAATAGAACAAAACAATTATTCCTTCCCCTTTTGTAACTCAAACTGGGAATTCATTGTGTACACTGCGACTGCTTCCTGCTGTGCTCTTCATTTGAATTATCTTAATCAAATTTCTCACCAAGGAAGAAAGCTGACTGACTGCAGAGTGAACTTGTACGTGTGTTTGCACATACACATGTCCACCAGGAGTCTGACAAGTCCCTCAGGACAATTTCCACGTCTTCGCTGTCACAATGTGAAGTTTCCCACACCATAGCAGTGGCAGAACAAAGTCACGTGTCGTTTGAACGGGTCGACAATCAAATAGGCAAACGTCTGCTCCTCCTCTCGTCTTCCGGGGTGACATCGCCCAGACTCATCCTACAGAGGATAAATAATACAATGTGTGTAAGTTATGAGGAACATTCAAGTAAGCCTCTTGTCTATGAGAAGGACAGCCATGAAATGTGCAATTCAAGTAAGAACTGCAGCTGCTGTTAATAATGTAATTCTTGACAGTTTATTGGTTGCAGAGTCTGTGATATTGAAATCTCTTCAAATAGAACATCTACAAAGCAGTGCGGCCATGATGATTCCTAGTGTGTTAAAAACCTTAAGCACTAAATAAATAATAGTTTAACATATGTTGACCAAGTAACACCGTTTGTGAATTGTGTCAATATATTTACATTAGTTGCATTTATCAGGTATCTTACAATGGCTCTTTTTGAAACATCCATGCACTGGTATGCATGCAAACTTAGGTGGCAGTCACTTACAGAGGCACAGACTTTGAGGACTGTGGAGACAACGCTGACCTTCTTAGTCTCTGGATCCTTCTGAACACTACATAGTAAAAGGTAGAATTACAATATCATTATTATTAGATCATGACGTATCTAATAATGGAGATGTAGGTAAGCCTGATCAATAACTGTTTATTAATAACTGTTTATTTTGTTGGACATTATGGATACAAGCATGACAGCAAAGATGGTCAGATTCTGCCCACCTGATCAGGTCTTTGTAGATTTGCTTGGTGGTGCTCATGTAAGGATCAATGGTGTCTTCGTACTGACAGAGCTCTCCTCCGAAACACAGGTGCTTGAAGAGGCGAAACAGAAACTCTCCTCGCTCCTCTCTCCCAACCACGTAGTAGTGCTCAGATTCCTCTTCCTGCAACATCTGGAGGAACAGAGGATGACTTGGACTGACTCCATGTAAAAATAGATAGAGACAGACAGACAGACAGACAGGTGGAGGAGAAAAGAGAGAGTGACCTGTCTGAGTTCATCGTAGTCGGGGTAGACATCATGAAAGCATTTAACTACATGTCCAGAGGGCCTCAGGATCCCACATGAATAGATTGGGTCAAACAGCTCCATGGAGACCTTAGTGCACGGCACCGGCTCCACATCAACAGACACCACTGGTTTGTCTACAACAAACACACAAACACACACACAGAAGTTAAAAAACATTGCACTGAGATTTGACTGCAAATATTGTCCAGCAGATGAGATCAATTTCCTACTATCAGTAATGAAAGCCTTTCTGGGGGAACATGGCATACCAAGAGGCAACCAGGCTCCGGCCTTCATCTGTGTGGACAGACTGGCTACCACTTCAGGATCTCTGAAGAAACACTGCATAGTGACATCAAGAGGATTCAAATATGATTGAACACATATATATTCACTTCATCAAAACAGACAACCAGTAATTGCTCTCTAAAAAAAAATAGCTAGCATACATGTGTTTTTCAAGTGTAAGAAAAAAGTTCAAAACACATCAATCACAATGGGACTGATTGATTAAGCATCTCTTTCAGTTTTCAGTAGTAGCCCTTTTATTAGTCAGTAGTTATACTGTAATTTCAGACTAAGTAGTAACCTAATTTATTATAATGGGTCTTACCAGTGCAAACTTGTCACTATTGTAAGGGTAAAAGCTCTGGTCAAAGCTGTAAGACTGAGCTGAAATCCTCCCCAGCATGGACCTGAATTTAACACACACATCCATTATACGGCCATACAGCCAGGAGCTAACATACACCGCAGCTAACGGAAGCTCGACTGACAGAAGGATATAAATTGTACAATTTATCAAGTTTTTAGCATAGCTACATTTCTTAAGTTACCATTTCATTAACAGTGCTAAAGTGTCTTTGTCCTGTAGGAAGGCGAACTTCTTGGAGGGAAGAGGAGTAAAAGAAAAAGTTTGCTCAAACTCGCATTTCTCTTCTGCCATGTTTGCTCTTGCTTTGGTTGCTGTTAGCATCCAGAAACTGTGAAGGCTCACTCGTGTTGACAAACAAGTAGCGGGTTTGTAGGCGTTTACAGGCCAATCAGCAGCAGGTGTGCTCACTAACAGCCAATGAACGCCTGGTCTGGTATGTTTGTTCCGGTTACACGGAATAATGACGGAGTGGTTAGTCTTGCTTCCCACATCCATCTCAGAACATTCGTGTACTTGTTGCCTAGGCAACGGACGCTGCTAACGTCCCGACTTTATTTGACTTCTAGCTTAATTTTGCTTCTTTTTTATCCTCAGAAGTCTCTTTATTTAACTCGCTGTCAATTTATCGAATTACCTCCATCTACGATGGTGAATAAACGTTTATGTGACAGGTGACATGTCTTCTCAGCCACCAGAGAGCAACCTTGTCCTGCTTTAGAAACACACTCCTTCTGCTGGTTGTAGGCTGCACTGTTTTATATCAGATTTTTTTGTTGTGTTCCTTATCTATAGTCATCTTTCCACCTCAATGCCCCTGCATCACCGCCTCCATGATGATCCTACTGAGCTCTTGCCCTCCTTTTTTGAACACGTAATTGTTAGATATCCTGTCAAACACAATAAGCTGCCCTGCTAAGGAAATCACATTTGAGCCAAGGAAATGCATTGGGCTTGACAGTTCATTCTTGAACTTGGGAACAACAGTTGGCAAGACAACCCCAGCTCAAGGTCAGCTTACTCGCTTGTTCTGGATGAAGACCATGTGACACGGTCAAAAGCACCAACATGGATGAGAAGTCACTCTTATGCTAATTCCCCTTATTTTTATTAATCGTTTCTATATTTATTCTCTCTCAGCTTTGCTTTCTCACATCCCTCTCTTTTTTTCATATATCCATAACAAGGCTCCTTACATAATTGTATCAGTTTTGACAGCTTATCTATGCGCCTCTTTGTAGGTGATACGCAGATGTATCTCTAGATGTTTTGACAAGCCCCTTGCTTTACATTGGCCTCAGGTGACTAAATGTTCTCTTGTAAATTTTTGTTCAATCTGGCAGGACCACCTGATCATCAGGAACAAAAAGGGCAAGGTCCCTTTTCCCGTCAACCTTACATTTATAGATTATTGCTACACACATCCAAAGGGCAATGCCTCCTCTGAAGCTTCTCACCAGTTAAGGATGATACTGTAGGCTGCAAATGCTTCTGTACATGTTTACTCTTGCACAACCTACATAGGATTTGTTCTTTCAGACTAGTCCTTGTAACTCCCTAAAGATCCCCCAAAATATTTTTATTCATCCTGGCTCAAATACTCATTTCATTCCCTACATTCCAGGATGTGGGATCCTTTTGACCCACATTCCAGTATAGGATGCCCAGACCTTGATATTCCCCATGGGGAGAGCTAAGAATATCCGGTCTGGGGACACGCTAGTCATGATAATGTAAACATGTTGTGTTGTCTCTTTAATTAGAAGAGTGCATTAATGCTTCAGAAAATGTACGTGCTTAGCTGCATGTCAGCTAAGCACGTCATATCTTTGACCTTTTTTGAATAAACATTTAATTATGGTGGTTTAAAAGAAATCTGGTGACACGACTGATGATGAGATGGTGAAGAAAGACAAGAAACTATTAGGGGGTACAGTCATGTTAAGCCATTTTATTTCTAAAGAGGTTATGTAATTATATAATATGTACTGGTTAAGAGCATTAATGATGCTGTTTCTTAAGTTGGTTAAAGTTGTGGGTTGAAGATGTTAAAATCTACTGCCTCTCATGAAATGCATTATGATGTAAGACTAATAACCATTGTGTAAACCCATTAGTCATACATTTATTATTAGACCATCCTCAAACTACTGATGATAACTGGAGTAATAAACTTAACTATCTTTAAACTTAATATGAAAACAGACAGCCTGGTATAATTTAGTGTGTCTAGACAGTGATGAGCCTAATGCAGAAGATGTTTGATGGGCCAAAGATGGGGCCAAATCCAGCTGTTACAGCCCAAAGAAGGGACTGAAGGAGGGAGAAAATTGTGCCAAATTGATGTTTTGACACTGTACAGCCAGGGTATAACCTGACAATAATTGAGTCAAGCCATTAAAACTAAAGTGTCTTTCTTGTGTGTTGTCTGCTGATTGCTGTGTGGTAATTGCCCTTGATTCCTGCTCATTACATCTATCAGGATCAAAACTGAAACCTGGCAGGCAGGAAGGCGACGCAGGTGAGAAGATGTAACAGCTGAGGAATGTTTGGAGGTGATTGCAGTCTGTGATCATATGTTTCCATGCCAGTTATACAGGTTCAATAGCAGATATTGAAGCCTTTCCATATGTTGTGCAACACCAAGAGAGCAGCCTTTCTGTGTGTATGTTCTCCATGGCATTGAAAAGATAGAGGAATACGTGTATGCAGAGTCCTATCCTCTGTAATTTTTCAAGGAATCTGGAGACCTTTGGGGGCTGATTACAGCCCCCTTCTTGTATTTCTTAGACTCAATATATTTGAATTTTACTAGAACAACAAGAGAAGAAACAAATAAAGGATTCAACACCAAAAGTTTATGTCTGGCTTAGACCTTCAAAAAGACCTTTGAAATTTATTTAAATATTCAACAGAATCAAATAAAATGTGAAAAATACAAATCTTTAGACACTCTTACAGGCTGGCATCTGGTCAAACCTTTCTAAAGGGGGAGGGTTTGTGTTGGGGGAACAAACCACTGGCTATGGCCCTGAGCTTGTGATCCTTGTGATTGGCAATCCGATTCACAATTGATTAAATTCTCATTAAAACCTAATTATTCATTGTTGTATTTTTGTATGCTCAGATACTCACAAAACCCCTGCGTAATCAAACTCTCTAGCCATCATATTATGCAAACTTACAAAAAAAAAAAAGGCCAACTGTTTCTACATGCAGAGGATAATAAAGGAAGAGACGTGCAGTAAAACGCTGACGCCGTCAACGGTTCACTCCAAATTCCTTTTCCAAGTTTTGCTATGGTAAGCAAAGTTGCTCGGGTAAGTGACTGGACTAAAACCCTCTTCTCCTATCTCTGCATCACTCCAGTCAGACCAGGACAAGAGTTTACCGGTCTCAGATGTTAATTTCCAGATGGTTATCCACACTCACCTGTGCCTCTGTGGGATGAACGTGTTGTGAGGTTTGCATTTGGAAATAATGGAAAGAAAGATAGACAGAAAGAGAAAGTCGAGGCCAGGTGCCCTGAGTGATAACGATATTTAGGTAAAACAACTCTCGGGCTGAGAAGGCCTGTGGCAGCAGAGCGCTCAGTGTCAGTGGTGTGACTCCTGGTTGGTAAGTGCTGCTGAACTGATCATGTTAGTTTCACATTATCTGACCTGGACTCAATGGAGGCTGTGTTTCCTATTCCCAAATGTCGCTCAAACAATTAAGAGGCTTAATGTGGCTCCAGTTTGTAACACCCCCACTCAGAGAGGCCTTCAGGACCTTTAGTATTTGTTGTGGTTTCTTCCCCTTATCTTCTCGCCTCATCTTCTTATGTCACTTAAAATATTGCAGAAAGTTGAGTTGCAGCCACTTTTGCACAAATAATTTCTAGTTCTTTCCTTCTACACCTCTATAGATAACAAAAGGTGACATTTATCGCAGAAATGTTTGAGTATCCATTAAGATGAAGACAATGAGGCAGAAGGAAAATGGCATTTTCCTGTATGAACAACAAAAGCAGACTGTACACACAAATGATATGCCACTGCTATTGAGAAAGAGGCACCAAGGGAAAGAGTTGTGCCCAGACTTGGAGAACAATGGAAAAACCCTGCTGGAGTATTTGGATAATGAACGAATGGGTATCTGAAACTTTTCCTAATGATGTCATGAGTGAACTTTGCTACTGAGCTCTTTTTATTCTCTTCAGGGTCAGCCAGTACAGACTGCGAGTCCCAAAGGAAGTTTGGTTATTCTCAGTCACTCTGCGCTCTGCTCCTGTGTTTTTAAGGCATGCTGTGATGTCTAAATTAATCACTAGACCCAAACTCATTCTGCTTTATCTCTGTTGATTCAACACTTATATTTGTGTGTCTATGCTTCACTTACAATCAAAATATTTGCTTTTACAGGATGAGAGAATGTCCAAGCTACATAAACCATAAAAAATGAGTTTTCTGAAAAATGCATTATCACAAAGATGAAAACATGCCTATTTTTCTTTGCTTGTGAAAAGTTTTGGATATACATGGTTTTCATAGCGAGTTTTTAGTAGTTTTTTTCTCTTCCTTTAAATTTTAACTATGTTTTTAACCTTTTTCATTTTTTTTCTTTTGCATGTCCTTCATTGTTTTACAGTTTTATTTTGTGTTTTTTTTTTTTTTTAAATTGATACTTTATCATATATTGTTTACAATGTGTGTTTTACTGTATTATTTCTTTTTATTGTTTGTTTAACGGGGACAACGCACACGATACATATATTGCACCAGATATAGCTAAAAGCTTATCTTCATCTGTACAGTAGTAGAATCATAATGTACAGGTTGATGTGGTTAAGTGCTTTGTTACTCTGTTCAGAAAGGTGCTACATACATTAAGTTATTATTATTATTATTATGAAGGTAGTATTATTAATATGATGAGAATACACATTCCATATTATTTGAGAATAAATATGGCTGTTTTTTTGCTTTGTTGGCATGTGACCCTTTAAAATATAGCAATGTCCATCCTTCATCACATGCTATGGTGTTATGGCCATAGTGTGGACATGAGCTGTGAGCAGTTAAAAAAGGGTGACTTTTCCTTCTTATATTGTTAAATTTGAAGGATTTCAAAAGAATTAAGAACAAATTTGAGAAAAGTCAGAAAAATAAGTAGAAGTTTCTATGACAGATTGACAGATCTATTTTTTCTCTCTTAGGCCTTTAATCATCTAGTGACCCCTCAGATTTATCTTATGGCCTTGTAGGGGGTTCCGAAGCCCAGGTTGAGAACCACTGCTACAGTGTGTGCATGTACGCAAATACAAGAAGCAGCTGAAATGAGAAATGGGAACATCCGAAATCA
Source organism: Maccullochella peelii (assembly GCA_002120245.1). NCBI lineage: Eukaryota > Metazoa > Chordata > Actinopteri > Centrarchiformes > Percichthyidae > Maccullochella > Maccullochella peelii. The sequence continues at coordinate 114,872 of LKNJ01000896.1, forward strand.
GAGCTACCTTGTTATGTCTTCCTCCGAGCACACTCTGTTCATTTATTTTGCCCTGTTTATTCATTTCCCCCGACGCTGTGTGATAGTGTAGCTAAGATATTCTGGGAATCCTAGAGGAGCCATGTAGGGACATGCCAAGGAGGAGGAATATGGAGGAGATGTAGAGGAGACAAGAAGGATGGATGGGGAGATGAAATGGAAAGGTGCCACAGGTAGAAAGAGTCTCAAGATAAGACCGTCACCGACTGCCCTTTAATGTGTGTGTGATAATATCTGTGGGACTGTCTGCTCTGCGTCTCCTCACCGTACTCTGCCTCTTTAACCTAAAGCTGCCAGCAATTTAGCGTAAAACGCATTGATGGATAACAGGTGCTGTCATCAGATAGTGATAGTCTTACAGGATTAGTGTTATGGTCTTAGAGACAAAGAGGTTTCAGCTCTATAAGGGTCAGAGGTCAGTACCATTACATGTGGTGGCTGATGCATGGGTTTGGACTAATAGCTGTTTTCTTTTGTCATACACATGGTTTTTAAAGGGTCTGCTCCCACAAATACACGAAAAACAAAACCAAACAAATATATTTTTCTGTCACCAGTGCTTTCTATCAATCCACATGGTTTTATAGTCATAGGCTGAGATTTGGAAATGTTTATTTGCTGTCACCTCGATATCACAGAGGTCAATGCCATTTGTTTGTGTCTTCCTAAGAGGCCAACTTCTCTTTATCATAGAGATTTTATATACACATTTTATATACTGCTAGCTCATCAGCAACCACTGAGATCATAACAAGCTCAGAAAAATGTTGCATGTTTGCTTCCACTTTCCAGTCATCACAAGATCACATGTTTTGTTCATGAGCAGCATGGTTTCTGCTCTAGGGAGAGATACGAATGGTGGGTGTTCTACAGTTAAAAAAAAGATGATAATGAGTAACTATCCCATGATTTCTGTAAAGAAAGCAGCATAAATAGAATCAGCAGATCACCTAAGCTATCTGAATGTATACAGTAGGTAACGAACAAAATTATTTTAAACTTTACCTTTATACATACACTCAATTGCACTGTGAAATGAACTCAAATACTACGATGCTTTGTTCAGGTGTCCACACACTTGGGCCATATACAATATTGTTTCACATAAAAAACCCAAATATCCTTTTAAATAAATGAACTAATTACTGAGGGAATTATGTTGTAGCTACATTCACTGTACATGAGTAAAGTGGTTAGGTTGGTCCATATGTCAAAGAACCCCATATTGTTCCAGATGACGAGCACTTTGAATGTGTGTATGCGTAAAAATATTGAAGTCCCTTTGGACAAAAGCATCTGCTGAGTGAACATAATATAACTGGTTCCCGATGAAGAGAGAAGCCGGGATGGATGATGAAGTGCTCTAGTTTGTTAACATGAGACTGTTAATAGATTCCATTTAAAAACATGTGACTCAAGTGCATTTTACATTAAGTGCATTTCATATTAGCAACACTTTCCATTTATATCGTTTGGGCTCCAAGATGATGACTCTTGCCCTCTTGACATTTGTGAGACAACTCGAACACTCTTCTCCTTCTGCTTCTCTACACTTCTGTTTATCCCATTTTTGTCCTGATCTCCATGGTAACGGTTTGTGTACAACTGCCTGACATGGAACGTGGTGCTCGATGTTCCGCGGTGCTTGATGTTCCGCAGGCATCCAGGAATCTCAAGTCTTTGCCAGCCTGCTGTAGACAATCTTGCTCCTGTGACACTGACGGGCAAACAACAAGGGGCTTGAGATCCTCAACTGTCTCATTGTGTCTGAACACAAAGAGTAAACGGTACAACATTTCACAAAACACAACAACATTTCATAAAACACAACAACATTTCACAAAACACAATGACATTTCAGATTAGGGAAATTCGATTTACAGCCACGAACCGAAAAAAGTGATGTGACAATCTGAGTCGCAGGTGGCGCCATCAGCCAACGACATTATCCGGCTTGAGTCGAGCTGGGATGGGTCAGATCACACCACTGCAACTTTGACGTTTTAACGTTCTAAAATTATTTCGTCTTGTCGCGAATCTTTGGTCTGAACTGGCCTTAAACATGCCCAGAGTGTCATCACAACCAATCACAGCAGCGTAGAGTTTAGAGCGTCCCTCCGGTTGATCCAATCTAGCACCAACCCACCTTAACACATCCATTGAATAAACTCTGAATTGACTTGGGTCCTGTCCAATCACAAACAAGAAATGTTGTCCCTCCCTTTCCTTAATCTGTAATGTCTTTGTGTTTTGTGAAATGCTGTTGTGTTTTGACCCTCAGGGCCACTGTAAAACTACAACTTGCTGGACTGAGAGGGGAGTGGGAGAAAGAAGGGAAGAGACCAAATTACCCAGAATGTCTATTATTAGCCTAAAATAACACTCAGCAAGTTCTTAAATCTTAATTTACCAGCATGAACAAACAAACCATGAGATGTTTCTTCATTGTTGCATCCCAGTGGAGATCAGTGGATCGCTTGTGTAACAGTTGTGCGAGTTGGACAGGATAAATAGATGATAAACACGGGAGAGTTGAGGAGCTCTGCTGATGCTGCCGCCCCCTGAGCCTCACTGCTGGCCCTCTGAACTCCAGTCTGCTCCAAATAAAACAAAACTCTTCCTTAGGGCCGTACCTATTTCCACTTTATTTGTGGAAAAGTTACTTTTGTAGAAAGCTGTGTAAGAGTCATGCTGTAATGAGTCATGCTGCTTATCACTTAATGGGACAGTATTTCTACAATAAAGTGTATATTTATAAGGTGACTCAGGACTTTTAGACACTAACATGAGATGCCAACATACTTGAATTCTTTTGTCGTCACAAGTGGTATTTTTTGGATAGCATTTTGTGTTCAAGGCACCATGTATGCTTTTGCACAAAGGGAAACGGGATAGCCAATAGGTCCGTGACTGTCTTTGCAAATAGGCTCTGCTAGAGGCTTGGTGAAGTATAAGGACTACTCGCAGGGCTTGTCGGTGAACCACTGTAGCTGGCGAACTTAAAGCTAACGCACAGGCAAACCAAGAACACGTTAGCGGTACTCAGTCACAACAGCTCTCCGAGTTTCTTTCTATTTTCTCTGTACTAAGCCATTTACTCCCCCATACTGACATTTTGTTTTCAAGACTGTACATCATTTCATTTGACAATAAAGAGTTGTTGAAAAGGGGAAAAAAGCTCTCCTATATATAGCACACTATTTACTATCCACCATTTTATTTGAGTGTATGAATTTTGCAATATATACACTATACTGTAGTTTCCTCTTAAATTCCCACAATGGGACGAAAAAAAGCAACAATGGCATGTACACTATTTTCTGATAACAATCCCAAAATGAGATGTGTTGCATTTTACAGATGCAAAAATGCCACAAAACTTCCACAGATCTTAGTGATTCTATTGAAATTAATTGATTTATGACAAGGCCTGTAAAGAGGTCCACAGAACAGGCCTGATGGATGTATTATGCTCCATTAGGAGAGTACCATCAGTGAATGCATGAATGGATGGATGAGTGAAGGAGTGGGTGACAGATATTGAGCGAGGGTGTTAAGACCATCATGGATGGGTCAGTCCCTGTGGGGATGAAGGGATGGATGGATGGAGAGCCTGGGTGGTTGGGGTCTGAGAGGGGGATGAAGCACCACCTGATGCCTCCTCTTGCCTTTTTGTTTAAAGTGAAGAGGGAGACAGTTTGTATTCGAGGGAGAATATTTGAGGTGCTTTTCCTCTCTTCTCAGACACACCCATCTCAAGTCTGGCCACATCCTTGCACAAGTGTTTCCTTCACTGTCCAATGTTACATTTCCTCCCTGTGGAAGTCAAATAATATTTCCCCCAAATGAGTCTTCAATTAATTTATTTGTTATTACATAAAACATGATGATTTCAACACAGTTGTACAACCAATCTGTTATATTTTAGCATGTGCCTTGCATGGAAACACCTCTCACACACCAGAGACGTGCTGCTGAATAAAAAGAATCAAAGCAACAAGCCTCTGCATGCCACTTACAGTAACTTCAACTTGGAATATGCTTGTAGGAAATGTTGAAGGTCTGTAGGCCTACTTAATTAGACACACTTCGAGGCTCTGACTTTGTTTCATAATGTGTAATATTTGGCACTGAAGATACCGTGCAATTTAATTAAAATTATCAACAAGGATCTTTTTGGATGCATTTATAGTGCCTGTATTTGATGGTTATCGATCTGAGTAATGATAAAGAAGAAAGTGCTTGATGAGAGGTAGTTCATCATTCAAAATAAGTCATGGCATGCTGGGCTTTGTGGTGTTTTTAGGACGGTGTTGGGTGTAATGCTAACGGTTTAATTTTATAACAAAGTGATAACATGACTGTAAATATTTAATTGTTAATCTTCATTATTATGTAATCTTGGAACAATACCTAAACTGGGATGCTAAGTGACTTTATGTTAAACATCGGTATAGCTAGTGAAGAAACGACATGATTATGACTTGCACATACTGTATATTCACTGAAATTCCACTTTAGTAGATGTGTTTTTCCGGGGCATAATGGCTTACAGCATCTGTTGAGCTTGTAGTTTGTGAATCTTATCAAGTAGAACTTTTTGCTGATGAATGAAGTTCAGAGATTTTTATGCAATTCTGTTTTTCCTGTGACTGAATGATTCAGAATCTATCGCTTCTCAGTCAGCAATAATCAATCTGCAAGTCAGTGGTTTCACAATCAATAAGAATCTGACATGACAGACGCACAGACATGTGAGGGTGGCAGAGGTGACAGACAAATTTACAATTTACTGAGCAATCAATTTTTTCATCTTATGACCATGAATGTGTTTGACATTGATGGAAACTGTGGAAAAGGGCTTTGTCTAGAGTATATGCAATGGTGTCTCCTAGAGATTACATTTATATATTAGTAACTTGCAACATCGAATATGTTTTAAAGGAAACGTAATGCTGCCCGGATTACATATTTTATTAACATCATAATGAGCGTATCTACCAAGATGCAAAATGTTTATCCTGCACATATCTGCAAACCGTTCACTATATGACTACAACTACAGCATGATTAGCATTTTCCATTCATCACAGCACTCAGTTAACTTTAGGGAAAGATCATGGTCTTGGTTAAATATTGAAAAAGTTGAAAGTGACTATTAAAGCCTTAACCAAAGTGCATATGTTGCCTAAACATGACCACACACAGCACACACAGGATGCAAACCCTGCTTCATACATGTCGTGGAAATTCTGTATTTCCCTTTTGGAGAAGTGAACAAATAAAATGATGATTCAACAAACAGTTGTCTTTTAAAGATTTAATTAAACAGAATAATAAAAAGTACAAATAAAGAACAAAAGTGAAATAAGTAAGGATTAAGATGATCACAAAAGGAGTGAACAAAGATAAGAAGGATCACAGAAGTTTTCTTTCAGCTGAAAGGCCAGAGATCATGCACACGTGCGGGGTACAATCCATCTGACCCCGAAGTAGAGAAACAGTCACATATTTATAGTAGCAACATAACAAGCAGGCAAGGGAGACATAATACTGTCGGACCTTGGTCCAAACATCTATGCCTTACGCTAACAAACATCATATCCAAGCATCAGTACAGGACAGACTGTTCTTCTATCGCTGCTTGAAGGACACAAGAGATTGTTGTTCAAACCAAATCTACACAAAACACCAGTGTGCTTTGTGTCAGATGAAACTATTAAACAGGATTAGCAAGATACCATAAAACACTCATAATGATAAATTTTGCCTCCACAATACATCCTAACAAATGTTGCCACTGCACGTACAGTAATCCAGGTAGCAACTGCATTTTCCTCAAAACGTATTTGTAAACAAATTAGTGGCATAAAAACGTAAGTTCCTGGAGAGAGAGTTGGTTTTTGGGGGTACAACAAAAGCAGAAATGGAGAGAGAGAGTTTACAGTATAATTTTTGATAATGTGTGTGTGATATGTGTGCACGCAGTGTGTATCTCTAGTGTTTGTACTGAGTAGTTAACATCATCTTGTTTGCCCTTTAGCTCAAGCAGTCATTTTCAGAAATTTACCTCACATCACCTTTTCAGAGTTTAATTTCAAATCTGCAAACTTTTGCATCGTAAGGATTTTACCCTCCTCATCCTTGCTACACTGACTGTGGGATAGGTGTTTTGTCTTGGAGATATGCAGAACAAAAGCAAATGTAGATCCCCTCACAGGATTGGGACCTGTTTTACTTAACATGAGAAGGAATTTGAGCCTGAAACTGAACCTGAACAAGAGGATTATAGTGTAACATCCCGTTAGTCTTTGTCTGTGTTTCCTGTTTTGTTTTGAAATCTAATCTTTCCTGTCATTTCAGTTCCTGCCCTCATGTCTCTCCTAGCCCTGATTGTCCAGACCTGCATCCACTCACCTGCCCCTGATTGTGATTGTGTCTTCAGCCAACCCTGTTATATACTCCCCTGTTATCACTGCTCCTTGCCACATTGTCTTTGTTCTCCCTTGTGTGTTCATCGCTTTCCAGCATTCTTAGTGTTAGTTTCTCTGGTTTCTTGGCCTTTGCCTTGTTTTCTGGTATTTGGATTTTGCCTGCTCCCTGTCTGGATTTGTTTGCTTATTTGGACTGACCTCCCATGTATGACTGCCTGAACTTTCAAGT
>LKNJ01000897.1:0-119785 GCA_002120245.1 Maccullochella peelii
GCGCTATATAAATAAAACTGAATTGAATTGAATTGAATTGAGAGATGCAAGCCAATTGATATATTTAGAATAGGATTTCTTTTTAGTCATTATTTCTATTTTAAATCACTCAAATCAATCAAAGTGTACAGTACTTTTGCGGCCCAGCCAACCTCATTATTATTGCGGTTTTTAACATTATTATTTATTAACATGAAGTTGATGACTTTGACTACTTTGTGTTTTGATTTTTGCAAGTTTATAGGTGTGAACAGATGAAGAAGAAGGTGAAAAATAAGTTATAAACAGTGAAATCAGTCTCACGGGTTTCAGAGTGGAGATCGACAGGGTCAGACACACTCAGTAGATCAGCTCCCTGACTGCGACATGAATCCAAAGCTTCCTGCCAGGTCACCGCGGCACTGGATACAAACTCATAGCAGGACTCCCCTTCCGGACCAGCAAACAGAGTCTGGCAACCCTCCTCTGCAAAGCCAATGAGACAGTGTGAATGTGAGTATCTGTGTGTGCCGCTCAGTTTTGTTAATGTCGGATGTAATTTAACATGATTTATTACAGAGAAAATTTGATTAAAAAGAGAAAATAGTTTTGCACACATCAGCTTCTAACACACATTTTAGGTCATTAAAATGACCTGGAAAACATCCAACCATGCAACGGAAATGGAGACAAATGTAGATCCTCTTACAGTAATGCCAACATTTTAAAAATGGGCTGCTGCATGCCTCTATAGTCAATGTCTTGTGAAGTAAAAATCATGAAACTTATAATATAAAAAGCACAACATGCCAGGTGTTAGACACTGTCCATTCTTTTTGTCTTGGTCATAGTTGGGTGAGGTGGCACACCAGGACAGTCCTGGAGAATCTGCATCTGGGAGGCATCCGTGATGCCAGCTGCCGTTGTACTTGAAGGGGAACTCGCAGGGCATGCCGGCAGAGTTCCCACCGGTGGTGTGGACAACTGCACAGAGAGGAGGTGAGCAAAGAGCAAAGTCAAACACCTATTACAAGCCTCTGCAAAAAACCAAAGAAACATGTCAGGACAGTGACTTTTTAAAAGTTCAAATTTGGTGTCTTGTTGCGTTCACAAAACCACTTCTTCTTTTCAAGATACACAAACACACGCCCAGCAGATAATGTCATTAAAATAAGACCAAAATGAAATAGGGTGAGAGGAAAATCTTTCTTTGGAATCATTGGACAGAATTTTGTTTATTTGTGGTCAACAAAACCACAAAGACAGACAATCTTTAGACATAGTTAGTTTAGACATTCTATAGAAGTAACAAGTGAGCGAAATAAGAAATCAAATTGGTGCAGGACATCTAATCATCGATGACGTGACAATGCAAGTTTGTTGTTTCAATGACAGAAAGAGAAATAAAATATCATGTAATGGTTTTAATTCAGCAAATCTTGGATTTAAAATCTCTGAGAAAAGCAGTATGTGAATGCATCTTCATGCCAGCGTAGCTCCTCCCCTTTATGTTTTTTTGTATTTATGTTTTTATCATAAAGAGAGAATACACCACTCACTCTTATTTCCTGGGTCCTCATGATATAGCTACATCTAAACAAGTAATAACTTAAAAACTCCTACTGTGCGTCTTACAAATGATAATCAACAAGAAATCCGCAGTTATTGTGAAAATGTCAAAAGGTCAAACTTTCTCTGTCTTCTCTTATGGATAATTTTTAATGTAATATACAGAAAACATAAATGTAATGCAAATTTCTAGATATTCTTAAGGTGCAGGTGTTTGCATTTGATTAAACATGCAGCAGCTGAGTCATGCAGTGAGCAATACCAACAAACAACTTTTATATTACACTGCGACACGCAGACCTACTGCATATGACTGCATGCGCACGATCATAAAGTACACTTGAAGGAAATCCCCCAAAATTCAAAAGACACAGTTTCGAATCTGAGATACTGTAATTTGACACGCCAAGTTGTTACCTAGCATAAAGGAGTACTAACTGACAGGAATGAAAATAACTCACCAGTAAGGCTCTGTTTGAAATGTACAAGAACCTGTTTGGTCATGTGACACAAAAGCCAATAACACCTGTATATATATAATGGTGTAACTTATCCCAAAGCTTGATTCAATTCAGGATGTGGATTCTCTGTCAGAACTTAATGTGTTTAACACAAACTGAATTTAACACTACTTTCATTTCCAGACCGATAATTTCCGCAAGCATTAGTCCTCAGATGGACGGTCTGAAGCACTTTTTGCAGTGCTCAGATGTAAGCATTTTCTCTCTCAGATAAGACAAAGGAAACCACACTCACCACGGTATGGCTTCTGGCAGATGTCATCCTGGGATCCTCCTCTTACCCAAGAATCATTAGTGTCCCGTTTGGCGGCAACTTTGCCATCACTGACCGCCAGGCCCATCTGATAAACAGTGTAAACAACTCCATCCAGGCAATGCCACCGCAGCAGCATGTCAGAGCCACAGTCAACCAGGGACAATGTCTTGGAGTGGACTTCCAACGCCAAGCAGCGGGACGTGGCCACATGGAAGAGCTGGTGACCCACACCCCACTTCCACAGCTGGGACTTGCTGTTTGGGTCACAGGAGGTGAGAATCAAGTTTGCAGACGAATCCCCTGTAGCACCCAGGCACTCCTCCATGCTCAAGTGCTGGATGGTGAAAGCATCCTCGTCTGTGGTGTAGAAAACACCAGTTTAAAAAATGGACTGGCTTCACCTTGACATCTGCTGAAAGCCTTTTGTTGCCATCAAGATCTAGACTGGGCTCTAATGAGTCCACACTTGGGACAAAACCAATGCTGATAAAAAAGAAAAAATGGCTGACCATTTTCATATTTCCTGGGCTTGTTTTTTTAATTCTTTCATGTTGGCAAAAGATTGCCAAAGAGATAATATGACAATATTTGCAATAAGAGTTTTGAACATTAGACCTGGGCAAAATCCCAGTTAAATTTATGGCACAGGATAAATATTTGTCAATGAAATAAACTGTATGGCAAATTTGACTTAAAACTAAGATCCTAACAATAGGTAAAATACTGCACAAAAGTTGACTATACATAGAATATATGCACAGTAATATATCTATTTTTTAAAAATCTCACAATTGATGGGTATTTTATGGGGCTGATTCAAGTATTTTTTAAGACTCATTATATTTACATTTTACTACTTTTAGGCCAGCGAATAAAAAAACAAATCAAGTATGGAGAAGGCTTTGAAACAGCATTTAGATCTTCATAAAAGAAGACATTTTATAGAGGATACGTGACTCCACAGTTAGCCGAATAAAGAAAAAGTGGGCATGCAGTAACTGGGTAAATTGTTCTGAGTGATTACAGCAAAATATGAAGCAAACGGATGAAAACAGCCCGCATACGTGAATCACCTACCCACATAGGCTTTCTAAAATAGGAAACAATATCATATTACAGCTTCACTGTATAGTATTGGGGGCAGACAGGCTTGTGTTATACGCTACTACCGAGCAAAACAGTAGCTAGCCTACATAACTCGAGAGCTGTGTACAAATGTAGCTAACACATGAAATACACAGGGCTGCAAGGGGGAGGGGAGGGATGAGTGCGCAATTTGTTTGACCTGTCAGAATATGGTGGGGCATAACTCACAACAATGTCAAACTACTAACTAACCACTTCAACTAAATGCTGGGTTTGTATCTGCCCCCACTTGTTAAGTTAGTCTAGCAGGTTTGCAGCTATTGCCCTCGGACTCATGTCGCGCTTCTGTGGACGAAGTTACTATCCACCTGAGTCAGGGTTGAAAATCTGCTAAGTGACACAGAAATGAAAGCAAAGTGTCGCTGGATGAGGTAGATTACTTACCAAAACCTTTAACGTTAGCCGATGAGGAGGTTCCCAAGAAAACAGTTGTCTCCAACACAGTCAACAAACAAAGGCAAAGTGTCGCTTCGGATAATTTCACCATGATCGCGACAGAGTCTTTTTGTTGGATTCATAAAAAATCTGCCCTCCCGGAGTGCTAAGCTAGTGAATATAGGCCGATCGATAACTGAACTCCAAATCGAAAGTGAACAAATGAGTAACCCAGTTCTCCCAACTGTCAGCTGTTATACAGTCCCGCTCCGACGACACTGTCAAGCTAGCACTCATGCTAGCACTAGCCAGTATGCTGGAGGACACTTCCGGTTTAACGTCCAAAATAAAGCTAACAAAGTGGTCATTAGGAATAATATGAATATGTGGAAGCTTATTTCTGCCGGGAAAAGCTATAAAATGAAGAAAAGTTATTACTCATAAGTCAAAATTATGACCTACTCAGTAAAAAAAAAAGAGATTAATTTTTTTTTTAAATACTACTAAATCAAACAAAAAGTGAGATACACGGTCAAAATGATGAAATACTAAATCCAAAAATTATGAGACAGTAAGTCAAAATTATGACTTACAAAGTAAATAAATAAATAAATAAGTCTAAATCAAACTTATGACTTACTAAGATGAAGTTATACTAGTCAAAATGGCTCACTAAGTAAAAAAAAAAGTATGGGATACTAAGTCAGAATTATGACTTACTGAGTCAAATGAATATGAGATACTTAGTCAAAAAAATTCTGAAATACTTAATCGAATGTATGACTAAATCAAAAACATTCAATAGTCACAATTTTGAGGCACTAAATCCAACAAAAACTCTGATGCTAAGTTAAAAAAGAGATACTAAAATCAAACTTAAGACTCATTAGGTCAGGTAAAGTATGAGTCAAAAATATGAATCCATCATAATATTGATTAAATATCTCATAAGAATTGATGAACTCACTTTGACTTGGCATGTGAAAATTTAGATTCAGGCTAATTTCATAAACTTGACTTACTTAGTCAAAAAGTTTAACTTGCCTAGCTGTCATGTCTTATTTTTTCTTTTCATCGGTTAAATTGTCTTCCATATAAATTGTCTTGTGTTGCTGTTGAAAATGTGTAAACCTGAACGTATAGCCAAGGAGACCATCACTTATGTTGTTTTTTTCTAACTTAAACTTCTACTTCTATGAGTAATTGTCATTTATTGTAGCTATGCGTAATTGTGCAATTAACTAAGCGTCTCTCTTTAATCAAGAATCTGTGCCTGGGTATATTTTATAACCATATGGCTTTATGGACTAGCCTTTCTATAATTCAATAAGTTATATGAGGTAATGGAAGTGATAGAGCAGCGGCATAAAATGGACGGTCTGTCTGAACAGCAAATTTCATGAAACACTTTGATTTTGAAGGCCAAATTACTCCTCTTCCGTTGTTGCCTTTGCATTTTCGGGCTCTTTGCGTAGGTGCCCTGCCTTCACATCCTTGATAGGCCAGAAATTCTCTCAAGTTACCCACTTCATGCCCACTTGGTTGTTTCACATCAACTAGAAATCCACACATGTTGTGCTTTTCATCCACCAACTGCAGTGGAAGTCCCCATTACTACAACAGCAGAGCATTCATTATTTCTCTTGTATGTACAGTGGCAGTTATGTTTCTATTTGTAAACGGAGCAGTTGTTATGAATTATTAATGAATTTACATCCTGATGTCAGATACTGTCAGAGAAACTGTCAATAGCTGCACTTTGCTCTCTCATATTTCCATATAGTAGTGTCAAACAGTGATACCTTTATTTAGGGAATCTAATGGCTTGGAGTGTGTATCATTTAGATCAATTCAACATTAGGTGATTATTAGATTTTTACACAAAGGCCTACAAACTCAGCATTGTTTCCACAGACAGAGACAATAATTGTGGATGTGTAATAATCAAGGAACAGAGATACATTCTCTCGTTTTAAAATGACAAACAACAATGACCCACTTGGCCCAGTCGCTATTTCAGTAATCCTATCTGTCCTATAGCCCACAAGGACTACCAACTAACTTTTAGCGGAGCCACTAAAAACTGAACAAACAAGACTAAAGAGCAGTCTTGTTTCAAGTCTATCTGGTTGTGCTTGTTCACACACATGTATTTTTATGTATTATTTGACTTTTCTATAAATAAATTTAAAAAATGCATGGCATTCTCTGACCTGGTAAATTGAAAATATCAATTGAAAACTGATATGCCAATTTGTAGTGATGGCAAAACACTACAAGCAAGCCTGTAGCATTTCACCATCAGTCTCCATTAAGGATATAACACATTTATCCAAAAGGAGTGGCCAAAATTGTTAGCAAAGGACCTTTGATCTCAGTTATTTCGACGATATTCTAGGAAGAGATTATTGGTCATGCTGCCGTCCTATTAGACTTAAAAAGTGATGTAACTTATAGACTGAAAAGCAGAACTTGCAGGGGATTTCCTCTATTTCTCTCTCTGTTATTCACACTGCAAGACTCAGCAAAAAAACTGAAAATGTTAGGCCTAACTTCCATTTATTAAAACACAAAGAAAATTCCTGCAAAATACATCTAATAATTTGCTTTGCATCAGCAGACAAAAGTGAGCAAATCCAATCACCAGTTACAGCCTTACACATTCTGTTAGTTTTGAACATTCAAAAAACCTCTGGTACCAATGTACAGCATGTATACTTAAAAAAGTAAAATAAAAATACAAAAGTAATACTGACAAAATTGCTGTACCACATGTGCAGCTCCAACAGCTCCTGAATTCAGAATGAAACATACAAAATTACATCGCAAACATTACTGTAATTTCTATTTTGTCATCAATCTGCCTGTTATTTATGACAATGAAAGTTACTTTTGACCCTGACAAGTGGAGATTTTCCTTCACCTGTTCTAATCTTATTGAGTAAAACCTTTCTTTATTGTCCACATTATTTTCCTAAATATTTTATTTACCAATTATAATTGATTAAATCCTCATACTGCAGGATTATGACAAACATTAAATGGCCAGTACCTCTTTTAACAAGTTCAAAGCTCTCTAGCATCCCTTCTTCAACATTCTCATTTATGTGAACTGTGTTAGTCTAGAAATTCAAATGTGGGCTCTTCAGTGTCGACACAAGAAATATCTTCACAAACATTTGTCTCATTGAAACGATTTGAATAAATGACAACTGTAGAGAGACGACTGGGATCCTTCAAACACATTCTCAAATTAAAGAAATGAAACATTTGCGGTCATCAGCTCACCACTGTCCTGAGGAGTCAGCATCACCGCTTTGCAGTGTCATGTGGCATTCATTATCTGATGGTGAAACGGAGAGACAGGCAGAGAATGGGAGAACAACAGAGACCTTAAAAAAAAGGAGCCTTTGAGTGCTATTCTCCTGAGTGAGCCTCCGGGTCTGTGATCAGCACATTTCCATCTGACTCTGTAGCCTGTGAGCTGGTTTGTCTGTAATAAGCGTTGCCAAGAGTCGAAAGCCCCCGAAAACGTGAAGCGTTCCTCTTGTACGCAAACCACATCGCTCCTGCCAGTAGGGCAAAGATCAGTACAGCCACCAGCACCGCAGCGGGGACGACACCATGATGTAAACCTGAAATACACAACATGATAGCTTTTATGTATGAATTACATAAATACAGATTTGTGACATATATGAATGAAAACGATGAATCACTCTCTGCATGTTTAATCATACACTGTATCCTCACTGAGCCTCTAGCTGAGCACAGCCTCAAAATGTGAAACAATGAGCTCAAGCTTACGGCTCCTGCTGTAAAGGACACATACAATCGTCTCAAGTGTAAATCATTCAAATTACAGTGCACTTTACCATTTAGCGGTTCCACTTCCACCTCAGCAATTACATCTGCAAAAGAACAGATACAGTGAAGATCCATATAACTTATCAGGTATCATCTGGGGTATTTAGACCACGTGGTGCGAGCAAAGAAGAAAATCTACACTGACATTACTTCTCGAAAGATCATCGCTATGAAATGTGATTTTGGTCAAAAATGGTGCAGCCACAATTATCAAAAGAATCAGTATGAAAACCTTATTTTTACCATAATATCTAAATTAGCGTTTCCAGCTATTTTGTCCACCTTGTATCCGTGCGTAACTCTGAAACTCAGCATACACAGCCAACTGTGTCTTAGTTTTCTCTGGCAAGCATCAAAACAGTAATGAACAGTGACTTTGCAGATATAACTGAATGAATAAACATGTCTTTCTGCATACAGTGATGGTTTGCTATTTACACATCCAGCAGATACACAGCAACATGATCAATTATTTGGAGTCGTATTTCTGAACACTTGGCGATATAAGTCCAGTATTCACTCTCTTTTAGCTCTGGTTTTGGTCTCTATTAACTTCTGAGGGAAATATTTGGCTCTTTAGCTGCTAAATGCTCCACTAAGTTCACCAGCTACTGTAGATGCTAACTGTGTCTGCTGTTTGGTGTTCGGTAGGTAGTGTACAGGAGATTTATCAGTGCCTTTTTGCTGAAAACACTGATGAAAGTGAACCGAAACAGTTAAGCTGGGGGCCGCAAAACTACAACAATGAGCTGAAAGATGCTGAGATGCTCCGCAGGGTTTGAGGGGAAGTACAGAGTCTGGTGATAATTATCTGTGGGTTCATCACTACAAGCAGAGCTTTGTCTCTAATGAAAACCCTGTCCCAAACTGAAGTAAACAGGGCCTTTGGTTTTAGTGGCTCTTACCTGACCTTGTTAATACTCCAATTTTTTTATGCACAGAGAACTTACTGCTAATTTATTCTCTTTTTTAATTTGAACCCTGTAGCATTATTACCTGGGTAAATCACATCACACAGCGAAGACCAAAAAATATTCCCATATCTTGGGTGTGAGTTCAATACAGGGGACACAATAGTCTTTCAGAAGGGCCCACAGTTCCAAGCTACGGCCCCTGATTCAACTTACTTGAGAAGGTTTTGCAGACAAAGCCGAGCCGATCGGTGCACCGTGACAGGTGCCACACACCGTCAACCACTCTGGTAGTAACACAGGCATCTGCAGTCAGCTGCTTGGGGTCTGGGGCTTTGTTGGGCCAGTTGGTGTAGTCCATAGGTGAACCATCCACCCAGCCCATAGAATCAGCTAAAAGCAGAGGCCACTATTTAATGAAATGGGATTGCAAGGGATTGTGATGATCTGATGGGTACGGGGGAGTGATAGATTCTTACTGTCATTGCTGAAGTACATCCCCAACCACACGGTCTGGTGAAGGAACCCCGACAACCACAGCTGCTCCAGAACAAAACGATTCTCTGTCTCACTCTCAATGGTCAGGACATCTGAGGTGTTGACTAGAAAGTGACAGTAGCACAACAAACTCACGACTACTGTGCATTTTAAAGGAATAGTTCCACACGTTGGGAAATAAATGTTCATTCACTTTCTTGCTGAGAGTTAGATGAGATTTTTCATACCACTCTCATGTTTGTACAGTAAATATGGAGCTACAGCCAGCAAAATGTTAGCTTATCTTAGCATAGAGACTGGAAAAAGGGGGAAATTGCTAGCCTGGCTCTGTCTTGTCGCCACCGTGAGTTCACCAGGCAACGAGCGGAGTATCCAGGAAGTGAATGCGGAAGTCAAAGAAATAGTCAGGCACATAATAAACCACAGCTGTACTTTACACTTCTGTATTTGTACGGATTAAACAAATAAGCTATTAGTGAGACTTTATTACCTTTGGACAGAGCCAGTCTGTTTCCCACAGCTGTTTCCCCCTACTTCCAGTCTTTTAGCTAAGCTAAGCTAACCTGTTTCTGGCTGTGGCTCCATATTTGCTGTACAGACATGATAATGGTACTGATCCTTTCATCTAACGTTCGGGAAGAAAGCAAATAAGCATATTTCCCAAAATGTCAAACAATTCCTTTAAAAACAAATATAGTGGGTGAGTATCAAATATTGTAACACTGTAAACTGAAAGCACCAGTGGTGTAGAGTATATAGCCTTAAGCAGGATTTTACTGTTTTTACCTATTTCCTTTAAGTGACATTTATTAGTAAGAACTCAACCACATTTTTCTAAAGCATAGTGCTTTTCAGAGCAGCTCCTCCATTTGACCTCTAGGGGGAGTATGCAATCCATCCTGCAGATTCTTCTAATTTTCAATCATGATATCATCTTGACAAGAACAACACCGAAATTACACAGATAATTGGCTCCACAGGTAACGAATAACCAAAAGCATGCCTTATGAATCCCTACCTTTCTGTTTGCAGTGCTCTCTTGACTCCTCAAATGTAAGTTTCTGCACCACAGGCTCAAAGTTGTAACAGCCATGTCCAAATTTCACCCACGTGGAGGGACACGGCAACTCAGAGATAAATGGTTTACTGCCTGCGAGAGAGAGAGCAGCAGAAAGGCAGAAAATGGTGTGTATTTTCACACATCCTGAGTAACAGAAAGCCAACAGCTAAGGAGATGCAGTGTCGAGCGCTCAGATTTTCAAGTTTCACTGAAGTAGCACTGACTTGGTGGGGGGATATGACACAGGGCCCCTGGTAGCGGAGTTTCACAGTCAGCTCTCCGCCAGCCTCCGCTCACGTCCATGTACACACACTCTCCCGTCACAAAGTCTTCATCGTCATCAGCTGGGTCCCAGTGTGTGTACACTGTGTCACTGCCATCTGACCACTGATAATTGATGCCACTCTGTAAGGAAGCACAGTCACCAATGTGTCAGTCAAGAAGTTACACTTGTTACACTCTACCAATAACCCTCAACACTTATTCAGAATGCAAGTTATTGCAGCAATGGATGTCGATCTGTGCATGCACAGCGGTTTGATTTATAAGAATTTGGGGTAAAAATTTAGGTTGCTGTTGTAATTAATCTAATTGTCAAAATTAGACAGGTTTTAACAATATGTTTATGCTTTAGTTAAGTAGGTGCAAGTTTCTGAGGGGAATTCCAGCTACTTATTCACCAGAAGTGACACACACACTTAGTGTTTCATATTATGAATGACTGAGCAACATGATTCAAAGCCCTCATAATAGTTACTAAACTATGACAAAAATACTACAGTTATTTGTTAGTTTTGAACAAAGATGGTCACTGTATTAACGAGTGTATAAAAGTTAAAATAACAGAATTACTAGAGGTGATTCATGACACAGACACCGAACAAGATTTTAAAAAATAAAAGAGGCAGAGACAGAATCTGTTCCCTCACTTCCTGTGTTCATTTCTCTCCATGACTAAGACATTCCACAGGGACTCAGCGATATTTGAATCCAAATGTTAATGCCTGACTGTCTGCTGGGAAAGCACGCAGCTGTGGATAGAATACCTCTACATGGACAAAAGGCCAGGAGAAAAACCCAAGAGGCATGTGAGACAACTGTAAGGCATCTGTGTAAAACTAACTAAACAAAACACATTAGGTGTCCATTTAAAGAATCTTCTAGGACTTTTTTTGTAATGCTTTCCTTTGTACTTCAGACCTGTGCAATACATTTCCCCTTAATAAGATTTAGTTCCAAGATATTTTTCTCTAACTATAAACTTTCTGTGTGTACCTATTAGTCAAAAACAATTCAAAATCTTCACATTTTCCATTTTAGAGCAGGCAATTAAGTCTTGTCAGGTGATGCATCATGGTACAGCAGAGCAACGTAGGACAAAAACTGAGATACACAATCAAATGTAGTGATTTTCCAGGATTATTTAAGTGTTTAGCTATCTACATGACAGCGTGGGGTTGGAAACTGACTGCCACACTTTCCAGTTTGAGGATGCTGATGACATGCACAAACTATGCTTTTGGTAAAGAAAAAAAAAGACAAAAAGCATAAAAGGTATTCAACTACCAGTTTTTAACATGCATCTCATGCATGCACATGTGTATCATCTGCAATTCATGCTCACTAACCAGTACTGAAGGAATAGTTTTGGTGAATATGCTTATTCGCTTTCTTGCAGAGAGTTGGATGAGAACACCACTCTCATGTCTGTCCGTTAAATATGAAGCTACAGCCATTGGATGGTTAGATTAGCTTAGCATACAGACTGACAGAAGGGGGAAACAGCTAGCTTGGCTTGTTTCAAAAGGAAAACAATATCTGCCTCCCACCTCTAACACGTTATATCTGACTTCCTGTCGCCACCATGATCGTGACACTACTGAAAGCTACTGCTCCCGGGCCAAGTAATAGTCCGGCACATAACTTCCTACAACGTGTTGTTTTTACACTATGGTTTTTGTAAGGATTAAAAAACAAGAAATAACATGTTAATTAGTTAGCTTTAGAGGTGATTGTAGGCAAGTTTGTTGAACCTTTGGACAGAGCCAGGCTAGTTGTTCCCCCTGCTCTTTATGCTAAGCTACTGTAGCGAACCGGCTGCTGGCTGTAGCTTCATATTTAACGGACAGACATGAGAGTGGTATTAATCTACCCATCTAACTCTTGGTTAAAAACGTGAATATGTGTATTTCCTAAAATGTCAAACTATTTCTTTAAAGATAAACTGTAGAAAAGCAGACAAACACACAGACACAATGCCACCTCTCCGACGCAAACATATAGCAGACACACACAGGGCAGAGGTACACAGTACATATTGCAAGAGAGGATACATACGTCTTGACTATACAGTCCAATCCAGTGGGGGACTGCCAATCTATTGACAAGGACAGTAAGGAAAGCCTGGTGGTAGGCATCTGTAACGCTCACTAGGTCAGAATCATTCTCTATGCACTTATGCATCGCGTCGTACCAGCTCATGTTGCCAGACACAACCTTGTAGCTGCGGCTCCTGTAATCAATATTGTCAGGGAGAGGGTGGTGATAGGAGTGGGTGGGGGGTTTGGATGGATCTGTAACAAAAAAAAAAAAAAGGCAAAAGACAAAGAGTGTGGGAAGAAGGTAAGATACTGGGTCAGAATGATTACTACAAGGTGTTAATGTTGGGGACATACGCAATTAATGGATGGTTGATCAGCTTTCACTCACATCAAAAAAAAGGAATAGTTCAACATTTTGGGCTTATTTACTTTCTTGCCGAGAGCTGAAACCACTTTCATATCTGAGTAGTGACTTCCTTGAGTTACTCCCACGAAATGAGCTTTAGAGGTGCTGGTGTTCATTTTTGTCATCGTTGGACAGAGCCAGGCTCACTGCTACCCCGTTTCCAGTCTTTATGCTAAGTTAAGTTAAGTGTTTCCTGGCAGTAGCTTAATTTTTACGAACAGATATGAGAGTGGCATTGATCTACTCATCCAACTCCTGGCATGAAAGTGAATATGTGCATTTCCCAAAATGTCTAACTGTTCATTTTAGGTTATCAATTCTACTTTTAATCAGATAACGCAAGGCCACATGAAAGGAGGGGCCTGGTGTACCCATAGAAATTTGACTGGCCACCATCACTGGTGTCATTGTGTTTTAGAGTTTATTTCATTAAAGGAAAATATATTTCAACCTGGCGTATTTCCCATATATGTGGCCATCGTGACTCTGTGGGTCATGCTAACTTTGCACACGCAAACTCTGTTATAGAGATTCTGGGAAACAAGGATATCGGGGCAAGCTGCGAGAGCAAACACAGAAAGTAGCAATAGCCACTATAGCTAACTGCATGGGGATCTACATCTGGATCAATACAATTTACAGTCACAATGTCCACATTTATGCAAAATACACCACGTTGAAATAGACCAGAATTTCCCCTCAAAGACACAGTGTCACCTGTCAGCACTCAAGATTCTACTTCAAGATGGCAAGTCTAATTCAAGGTTTTTTTGACTTGCAGAGAGAATAAGTTATGAGAGAAGTGTATGAGAAACAACCCAGCATCAGAAAGCTAGAGTGGTCTGACAGCAAAAGAGAAAGACAGACATGCTGAAAAGCACTCAGTGAGGAAATAGAGGACACACAGTGACTAAAAGAAACAGAGGGAATCTTACCTTGAGGTTTTTGACAAACAAAGCCATACCCACTCTTGCTGCACCACTCATCGTACCACTTCCCTGTCAGGTGGAAGTTGTGGTTGTTGGACAGAACAGTACACAATGGCTCATCAGAAAGTGCACTGAGCCAGTCATCCTCCTGGGGGTCCATAAAGCACATATCAATACACACAAATACACACAATCCCATTCACAAAAGCACATTTATGAACGTGTGTCGTCTCAGTTGACACATCTTTAGACTGATGTTATACTTCAACCAATATTTGGTGTGTTTGCACAGGTGAAATGGTGGCTACAACTTTGTTCATGTTATACCGTCACTTGCAACTGGTCGACAATTTCATGTGATTTATGTTTTTGTTTTTTTATTTTAAGTCCATTTTTTCCCAGTTTGTTTTAATGTCAGAGTAGCAAAGTTGAAGGAGTTACTTTGGGCGTCCAGGGTTCCAAGGCTTGGATGTACACAAAAGTCTCCTGGATGAATTATCTGGTTTTTTTGATAAAACGTCAAAAGGTACAATCGTGTGTACATAAAAATGTAAGGAGAGAAGTCAACAACGACTACTACTACAGAGCATTTTGGTAAGAAAAATCCAATCACCAAGATTAAACTTGTGTGTACTGTTAACAGTGAGCTGAAACTAAATATTAAGCTAAAAAGTAGAGACCTGAAAAATCATTCTGCAGTTAAAAGCAGGTCAGTTTTGGGGTACAGGGCAATTTTGGATGAATCCAGGAATTATGACGCAGTGTTTTGTTTCTGGTTGCAATGACAAAGCTACAGCTACAGCTCTCACTCAACTCAGACACAAAGTTGAAATAATTAAAACAGTATTGTTAAATAGTCCAGAAAACTCCAGTGATTCTATTTTGAGGAACACTGAGGATATTATAGCAAGAACACTTTCAAATTGGAAAGTCCAATGGCAATTTATAACGTTAAAAATAAGTTTTACCAGAACCAGTGGCGTCTCCCGCTGTGCTATTCTATTACAGCATAACTCTGGGTTCACTTTCACAGAGTCTCAAGCTCCTCCATCTGGCATAGATGCCATAAAACAAAGAGACCTGTTGCTGTGGTGAGTATACTTGTCTTGGCTCGCAGTGCCATGTTTAACAGCAGTTTAAGAATACAAATAATTCCATTTTTTTGGGAGTGATTCACACTATATCACCCTTCCTCCACATTCAAATACAGACACATTTCTATCAGTTAGCAGTATAGGTCAACCTAAAGTATTCAGAGGAGCTTACAGTGAGATAGCTCTTTGGTTCAACTGGAGACCAGTTGGTGTAGCTGACTGGTTTCCCATTGGTCCATTTCATGGTGCCCACATCCCGCAGACCAATCCACACACCTACAGAGCTTCCCTGGAGCAACATAGTGATGTAGGCTGAAGAAATGATGACAAGACAACAGAAAAAAAAAAAATCAGACATTTGAAAAAATTAGCAGTATTCCTTTCTGACATGCCTACCAACTGAGCTAGAGAGGAGCACACAAACAAAGTGATCTTGTCTGAGAGTGTTTGTGTATGAGATTGGCCATTCATCGGATGGCTGTGCAGTCCGCTTTGCCTTTACCTTGTTCAAGCTCGTCTTCTATAGCGACCAGCGAGCCTTCGAATTCGGAGCAAATGGACTGGGCATCTTTCCAACTCTTTCCCTCCTTTGGGCTGCCAGGGAGGTGAAGCAGAAGACACTGCCAACACACACACAAAAACATGAATATCACATTGTGTGCAAATCATTGTTCCCTTATCACCACCAGGACTCTTGTTTGGAGAGGTCAGGATTCAAAGTGAAAAAATAAATAAATTCAAGCAAATTCCATCCTCCTCTGCCTATCAAAGAAGACTACATGTCTTCTTTGATAGGCAGAGAAGGATGGAATTTCATATTACTGGTGAAACAAGAAAAAAGCAAAAGTTTGGCAGCTGATTTGATGCATCGACAAGAGCTCTGCTTCTTATGATTAAATCTGAGGGAAATTAGGTAACATCATACAAGACATTGTCTTCACTGTTCATATCCCATGAAGTTTAGCTCAGAAAGGTACTTAAATGTAAACTTTAAAAACAGCTAGATAGGGTTGCCCTTGTGGCCCAGTGGTTTAAGGCGTCAACTATGAACCACAAAGTCCACAGTTCACGTCTAGTCGAGGAAGCTTGTTTCATGTTGTTCTCATCTCTCTCACTCCCCTCATTTCCTGTCAACTCGCTAACAAAAGGAATAAAATACTGTAAAAATAATAGATAATTACTCTTCTTTCCCTGTTTTATGTTTAAGGAGAAAAAGGACAGACACAAGGCTTTCCATTCTGTTGCTAAAGACTGCATCAATCCCAAGTCAGTGGGTCTCATCTGGTGCGACACAATAATGAATGTCCATCTTATCAAGTTACTTTAATATGTTTAACAATCTTTCTGAAATTTTATTTTGGTGGAAAATTAGTTCTTAAGTTGAGATGATTTTACATGTTCCCAAAAGAAAAACACTTTTCAAAATGTTTCTTTTATCACCCAATATTGTATCGATGCTAGCAATAATCTACATTATTTGAACAATGCAGTGAAAACTAAATTTTGGGATCTAATACTAGTCTAGATGACTAGATGATAAAAGAGAGGATCAGCTGGTTCTGCTCTTGAGGTTGATTCAGCTTGAGCGTCATCAGTGGGGGGGTTACAGTAAATGTAAACACAAACATCCTGCTTCAACCCCAGAGGCAGCTGGGAATTTAGAGATGTGACCTTAGCGATTTGTGGGGGAGAGCGAGATAAAATTAACCATCTTTTTGCAGTTTGCACCATTACAATAAAATAAGTGGATAATCATGTAAAGCTGTAACATTTTACTTTACCCCCCCATTTAGCATTTATAAGCACTAACACGTATATAAACATTTAATAAATGGTTTATAACACACTATAATGTAGTTGTAAGCAGATATAAAGACATGTTTAACTGTTAATTAATGTACAGCATTTGTCAACAATTATAGCTTCTTCTATGATGACATATTTTATATTACTGCAACTGGGTTTTTCTATATTATAATTTATTTTCCTTTTATACACCAGCCTCCATTCATCAGTGCCAAAACAAGGAGTTATAATTGTTAACAAATACACTAATAAATGCTTGTATCATTATTAACATTATTGTGTGTTATAAACCATTTATTAATGTTTACACACTGCCTATAAATTCTGAATAGGGGGATTTAAATAAAGTGTTGCCTTTCAAACAATAAAAGCTAGATGTACTTAAGGTTGCACAGCTATGCCAAACTTGTATTGAAAAAATAAAGCCACAAACACTTACCTCAGCTCTCTTGAATTACAAGGTTATTTAATTTTTTTTACACAATAACTTTAATAATATGTGTGTGACTACTATGTGTTGAATTAAGATTCAATAAGAAAACAAGTAGGTATTGTTGTGGTGTCTTTGCCTTGACTGACAGGTCTCCCTGATAATTACATACATCCATGATGGTTGCTGCTGCTCCACCCAGCTCAGCTCCACCCTGCTGCTTGAACTTGGATTTTTTGTTTCTAAAACAACTGATAAGGTGACGGCAAAATTGTAAACTTCAAACTTTAAAATAACCCATCAGGAAGTCTTTTGTAACGTCACAGACAATACATCTATCTTCCTGTACAGTTTTTGTTATGTTGCTTTAGTCTTTAATAGGGGACATAAATCAGTGATTCAAGAGTGTGTGTACATGTGTGTCCAAGTGTGTGTCTGAACCTTGTGTCCAAAGTACAGCCATTTCTCCGGACATCCTCCGATGTAGTGCGGCTCCCTGGGAGTCTCCACCACAGACACAGTCTTTCTCTTGCAAACATAGCCGTGGAGAGCGCTGCACTTACTCGTCGACCACTTCCCTGCAACATACCAGGAAAACCTCAACACATTCTAGCATGTGCAACTATATGTGCATCAGTGCATGTTTCTGCATGTGCATGTGTTTACCTGATGATGAAGACATGGTGACACACAACCCATTATTCCTTGGGCCACCACTGGCACTCCCCTCTGCCCAGTTCTGAAAGTCAACCTCTGTCTTGTCCCTCCACCTGCAAACAAACGTACAAATACATTTAACGAAAGGCCCTAGCTGATGTCCTGGCCTTAATAAACCAGTCAGTAGGTTTTCATGTATGCAACTAATGCTGTGAGGATCCCAGCAATCCCAGGACCTGGTCTTTCATAACAACACCTGTGATTGGAAGAGCACCCAATCCACTGATCCCAATGTTGCCGCTGTCGTGCTACTTATATTCTGCTCAAAATTAAGGTCTGCGTTAGTTCATGCAGAACCCTTAAGTCTCGCTCACTGTAGTCCCCGAAGTCACGTATCATTAGCTTACTCTATTCTGCTACCAGCTGACTAGTAACATCCAATTAAATCCATACAAGTGTACTAGATGGCCATGACAAACTGCCAGTTCTCACTGTTACTCAACCCCACACCATAAGCTTTGATATTAGTCAAATTTACATTCAAATTTAGCTCAAATTTCTGTCGTTTCCCCCTCTGGTTTTTTATGCACAAATTAAAAATCTGCATAAAACAGGTAGATGGAAACACACTTATTGTTGTCTTGCTAAACTCTAATGTTCATATATGTTTACAGCTGTCTGTTTCGATTCTGTACCCTTTTTTTCTGAGGGATTAGTTCTCCCAGCAGATTCCTTGAGAGCTCCCACAAATAGCAGAGCATTTTCCACCAAATCTAATTGCATAACCATTTGCAATAAATAGTCATTTTCTTATCTTAAGTGTCTCTGACCAAAATGTCCCTCTGTGTGGGTGTTAATGGATGTCAACAGCTTGCGCCTGTGTCTCTCCTTTGCCTGCTGTTTGAACTTGTAACTTGTCATCTGTGGATCTGAGACATTTGCTGTAGGCTACTCTGAGACTAGGACAGGATTAGCACAATTTATTAGCGGCTCTTTGCAGTGACACATAGATGTGTCTGGGCACACTAGCCTCTATTATGCTTTTGTTTGGGCAGGTAAGTAGAAGAGCATCTCAGTCGGCTTAAGTTTATAGGAGTCCTCTTTTGTTATATTTCTTTTTTCATTTGGCAACACCTGCAGGCCCCTTTTCCTTTGTTGCTGGGTTCTATTTCTTATTATATGTATTCAGTTCAACTTTGTTTAAACAATTTGCCCCAACAATAATTTAATTTATTGCCAGACTTCTGTTGGCTTCATGTTGCATTCCCGAAGTGACCTGGAGCCCATTTCAGCAAATTTGCAACACGCAAGCTATGATTTTGCAGCATGAGATAATTTTCCTCTTGCTCATTTTGACATGTTTCACTGATCAAAACACTGTACCTGTAAACCGTACATGAGCATTCGAAAGCCCTGTAGGACAAATGTGGCTGCCACCGTTTGCACTCTATAAGCAAATTGCTTTTGTGAAACGGGCCCCTGGCTTGTAACTACATTGACATTTCTTACTCAAGATGTTGAAAGTGTCAAGAGCTCTAATAGAATCACTGGCAGCAACACTGAACAGAAATGTTTAACAAACTCCAAAACACACACACCTGACCTCCTCTCCAGGCTGCCCAATGGACAGGCCGATCCACCAGTCAGTCGGGCCCAGGGAGAGCTGAGGAGACACAGAGAACGGAACAAAGATGAAAAAGAACTTGCTTCACTTTTACCCTCCTCCTTTACAATCCAGTCCTCACTGAGCTGGAAGGCTCAGTGGAATCGGCTTTTCAGAGCCTGTCTGACATGAGCGGCCATTCAGGCACTCTCCTTGAGACGTGCTTCGCCTCTTTCATCGCCTCGTTTTGTTCCCTTTATCCCCTCACAAGCCTCAGCACCACAAGGGACTTCTTTAGTGTGGTCCAAAAGGCCACTGCCCAAAAACAGCCTTTTTCTTGCTCCCTGTGTGTGGGGGCACTCAAGCATGAAAGTGTCCACATATGAGGTACGTTTCAGCTTGTCGAAGTGTGTCTGTAAACACTTGAGTTTGTATGAGGAACGAGTGTGTCAATTGTGTTCACACTTGTGTTTGTTTTTTCACTGTGTGTGAATTGCCTAGTGAACCATTCAATGAAGAAGAGCCTCTGAGATTAAATGCACTGCTTTGGCTGTGTACTCCTGTGTGAAATTGCGCCCATGCCCACTGAAAACAAAAAAAGAAGTGTTTATGTTCAATGCTCCTGGCATCATCTTGGATTACATGGTGGAAGTATTTGCACCAGGAGAAAGTAAATGTCAGATGCATTTTCTCTTAAAATCATGGTATGAGAAGTAAAAAGGTGGGAAAGATATAATTCACAAAAAAAAAATAGAACCTCCACAGAGATAATACTGTTTTAATGTGGAGCAAATTGCAATTGAGTAGTTATTTCTCTGTTACATTTCCTTTTGAATAAGCTGTATTATTTTGTTAAATAAAACAGTTATTGAAATGACTACAATACATTTTTCATATAGCATGTTTTAAAAAGAGATATTGCAATATAAATTAGGTCTTTAAGATTATTTGAATGCTATGCGTTTGCGTTTTAATTCAATTACAATTTACAGTATTGGTTATCACAATAATATCATACACACTTGTGCTGTATATATGTTATTATCTTGTAGAATTTGTATTACTTTAGCCAACATAATTATACTACAAAATTTTGATTCTGTGGTAAATAAAATGCCCAAAAATTATAAAAGATATATAAAAATTCTGGAAAAATGTATACTATTACAGTAGTGCTGTCTGCTGCCACATCAAAGTGACTATAACAGACGCCATCTTAATACTAAAATTCTGTGAATCTATGTATATGAGCAGTGGCGGTAACAGACCCGCTGCAAGCGCTCCTTGATGAAGTGCAGCTCCTCTCTGGAGTGAATGGACAGCAGGTAGGCTCCCATCATCTGACAGGCCAGAGAGACGGCGTCCCAGTCGAAGGGCTGCTTGGCCAGCAGGTACTCAGCTCCGCGGTAAAACACCCAGGGCTCGCTCTCTGTGGGGGAGCCAGGAGGACAATTCGCATTCACCGTTCACATTTTCAAGTAATACAATTTTAAATATATTGATGGGTAAAATGAATGAATACACAGTTCTGATTGCTGACTGACTGATGCTGTTTCACATCTAATAATGCCATTCCACATACTCCTGGCTAACACACAGTAGAAAAATAGAAGTATGGCAACATGGAAGGACCAGCAGTACTTTAGCAAATATTTTTCATGTTTCTGTGGTTACAAAGCAGCACGTTAAAGCTACATACACGTCACTGCAATTAATAAGCCTTAATAAACTACATCAAGTCTTTACAGTCTGAACAACACACAAGACTTGGACTAGAAAAAAGGTACTGTTTATCCAGAGTAGACAAATGTAGCAGTAGTAGAATTACAATATGGAGAAAAAGAAATACAATATTAAGAATATATTATAATTATAGCATAATTTAAGGTATGATATTAAGTGTAATAAGTTTGGGTTTGCTTTGGGTTGTAGGTGGATTCAATGGTCAGTCAGATTTTTCTGCCAAATGATAAATGTTTTTCAGTTAGCAGGTAATGAGAAAATGCATAGAAGACTGTAGAGGAACTCAGTAATTATTGCAAAATAAGCCTTTTTAATAAAGTCATAATGTGGTCTTGTTTTACCCTGCCAGGCTATGTATTGTCTGGCTTGCTTTACATCAAGTAGAGACACTAACAATATCTACAGTATCAGTGTCTATAAAGTTCGTGCATGCCAAAAGCAATGAAGTAAATGAAAACTCTACTCACGCTCAGTGTACCAATAGGGTTTTTTCAGTTTATCATCTGCAACATAAATCAGAATTTGGTAAGTAATGCAGTACGGATGTGTGTATGTGCAGTATGTCTGTGTGGAGAGTGGTGTGAGCGTGTTCACCTCTGTACAGCTGGCAGATCCACTCATGTTTGCTGTCACAGGGCTGCGGCGTGAGAGTGTTGGTCAAGTCACTGTACACAGCACAGTCCCTCCTGTCGTCCTCCTCGTTCTTGTCCTCTATGAAGGACGTCACCACCTGCGCAAAAACAGATGCATGAGACAAAACCGCACTGGGTACGTCCTCTGAATGTTACTTTGTGCTACAACAAGGCGTGTGGATTCTTTGTGAACATGTCTGTGTACTTACAGGAGAACCATCAGACCACTCCCAGGCTCCGGGATGTTCAGGGTCTCTCTTATTTAAACCCACCCAGAACCAGCGACCCTCTCTGTAGGAAAGTAATCATTTGAAGACAGATCAAAAACAAAACAACCCCAAACCAAATTTCATCTTCAAAAGGCAATAATTAAATTCTGTACTCACTGTTCTACACACATAAAACCTCAAAACATAACACCTCATCCGCATTCATCAGTTCCCATATCATTCCTGCACTAACGAGGCCCAGAGGGCTGTACCAACCCTTCAAACATGCTACTGAGGAGCTGCTTGACAAACACCTGCTCCTCATAGTAGGAGAAGCTGGCCAGCTGAGCCCCGAGGGCCTGGCAGAAGAAGTCTGCTTCCACCCAGGAACGCTTCATCAGGACTTTCTCATCATGGAACACCTAGAAGAGCAACACTTACTGTCAGCTGAGACTTACAGATTAAATATACAACAAACACTGTCAGTAAGGCTGTAGAGATGCATCAATTTTCTTATATATATATATATTCTGCATATTTTTCAGTAATTTCAAATTTGCCCTGTATTCATAACGCAAGAATGAGCATATGTTTCAAATTTCAAATATAAATCACTATGTATACAGGGGGCAGACAGAAGAACAGCAAAATTATAGCCCTGCAGTAAATGCATTTTTGGTGAACCTCATAATGTTTGTTTAATCTTTTATCAGTTCAAATTATTATATTTGAGGCTGTTATTAGTTCTTCGCAGGTTCTAGCTTCTTAAATGTGAATATTTTCCGTTTGTTCTCTTAGTCTTCTATGGCAATAAATTGAATATCTTTGAGGTTTGGACCGCTGGTTGGACAAAACAAATGGGCTCTGGGACCTTGTGAGGGGCATTTTTCACTATTTGATGACTTTTTATAGACTAAAAGATTAATCAATTAATCAATAAAATAACTGAAAGATTAACTGATAATAAATGAAAATAACTGTTAGCTGCAGACCATGTGGAAATGGGAAATTATGAAAAAAATTGCCTGTAGGTGTGAATGTGACTAAGATTTTCTGACTGTGTGTGATAGACTGATGTAGGATAGGCTAAAGTCCCCTGTGACCCTGAACGGGGTAGAAAATGAATGGGTGGATGGCATAATTATCCGTTTTGAAAAGCAAATATTATATTAAGTGTGTTCCTGTCACTCTTGGTGAGGGTCTACTTATGACCACTTGGCTAATGTTTGACCTATGAAACTTCTCCCCTCACACAAACTGATGCACCAAGATTAAAGAAGAGCGATAAAGAGAGAAAATGAAGATGAAGATGAATCAGCAACATGAGACATGAAGAGAGAGGAGCACAGAGAAAAGATGAGAATGATCCAACCTTATAACACTGGAGCAACCCAGAGCGCGATTCCCACCCTGGAGGACAGGGGGCGTAGGGATCAATGTGGTGCTCTGGCAACTGGACATTGTGGTAACTGCTAATGCTCTGCTTGCACACTGACAAGGCCTTGTGGGACTTGCAGTCTTTCACCTCCCAGTGACCCAAAGCAGGACCACCTGACATAGCAACACATCCACCAACACTGACTGAAGAGAGGAAAAGGAATGAAGAAGATGAAGGAGTTGAAAAGGAGGAGGGGAAAACTTATAAGAGATTTGCATTAACCGAACCAAATCACAGTAAGCAAAAGTTTTCCGACAAATGGCTACCTGGCTGGTGTTTGTTCCAGTTTGCGAAAGTGAGAGGCAGAAAGGAGCCATTCTGAAGTAGCCAGCGGTACTCTCCATTCTTCTCCTGGTTCATGAGGCTAATCCAGTAATACATGCTATTGTTGGCCCCACTCTCACTCAGCAAACTGTTGACGAATGCCTGCTCAAACCTGCCAGCATGAGGAAGAAGAGAGGAGAGGTGAGGAGAGGGGCTCCAATGTTGCCACAAACGAAAAAGTTTTTCAACACAATAAAACACCTGTTTTCCACAGTAAGGAGAGGAGCGTTGCAGTAATATCCCAGCATTGCGACTTCATAGCTCTGTTCATGGCTAGTCACCATGTAGCAGGAGTGGCCATGTCGCTTCCAGCCCTGCAACATCAACAACAAAAAAATACACTGATCAAACTCCATCTATGTTCTATTTCAAACTGCAGTTCTTTTCTATATTGCACAAGACAAAAACATCATCAAATATAGTAACTTTGCAGAGAACTTGATATATCAAAACACACATGGTATGAATGTCATGGACTGAAGAAACAGTACTGCAAAACGGAGTTACAGCAGAGAGCATAGAGGCACAGAATTTGTGATGCAGAGGGAGAGAATTAAAGGAAAAATACAAACTAAAGTATACATGTACAATTACTATTACGATAAGAAGACCCATGTGGAGTATGACTGGGCATCAAACATCAATACTTTTTTGGTACTGATCAAAATGTGTCCGTAGCACCAAGTATCTAAAATTGCCATTGAATGTTTGGTCAGATTTGAGATCTTTTTTACTCACGGTATTCTTTGATCTGAGAGATCCTGATTTAAATCCAAAATGTGCTAGTTTCTATTCAGGCAAAGTTCTTATACAGCTGCTTGTATTAAGACAACATTTAATATTTAAGAACGTTGGCTTCTTTTGTAGCTGAGGCCGATGTCAGCAGTTTTGCAGGTATTTGGTCATAAACCAAAGTACTGGCTAGATCAATTTTTTGCCCTGATGATTGCACAAGATAAAAAGTCAGGGGATCACTTAACTCATTAGAATTTATCCTCTAGGGACTCTGAATATCTGTAGCAAATTTCAGGGCAATCCATCCAATAGTCAGGAAAATATTTCACTCAAAACCAAAAAAGTCAGCCTCATGGTGACGATGGAGGAAAAGTCAGGAGATCACCAAAGTCTGCAGGCTTCTTCTTCTGGGGACCATGAATGCCTGTACAAAATTGCATGGCAATCCATCCAATATGTGTTCAACAGACCAAACGGCACTAACCATCCATAGAGCCACACCATTGCTAAAAATGTAGATTTCTCAAGGTAAGGTATCTTAAAAGTTTCCTTTTGGCATCAGTAACAGAACTCAGGTATAACATTGGAACTACTATTGAAAACTTCCAAACCTACTCAGTCCTTATCTAGAGTGAAGGTTATTCTATGTGTTAGTGTATATGTGTGCAATTACATGCAAGTCTGCGTGTTAGGTTGTGTGGTGGGCATGTTTTGACACGTGGTGTCAATTTGCCCCCACATGCCACCCCACCCCCTCTTCACCTTTATAGCCCATCTACCCCCCATCCTCCCTGTACTTGGGGTCCAGAGGCCTACATGCACTAACATGTACATGTAGACAAAATTCAAAGTTTTCTTTAAAACTAGAGTGTCTGGAGTTATTTTAACAGCAAAATTACACTGTAGTAAACATTTCACATCGTTACCTGCATTCCCTGATAATGAAGAGACTAAGGTGGAAAATATTGTTTTTGTTTGCTGTAACTGTTGCAGGAATCATCAGAGACTGCTCGAGCATGTCCACTGATTTTGTGCCTTCAGGGTCATTTTTGGCCTCATGATGCAGGGCATGATGTAGCCCGATGACTCAGGAGTCTGATATTCTCGTAAACAGAGTCAAGGAGTAACATGAATGCCAGACAATACGTCAGCAGTCGTGTGAATCAGCTCATTGTGCTTCTGAGGGAGCAACTTGCTCACACGTTGAACTGCAGCAGGCGTGTGGCTCCGCCTGGTGCATGTCCTGATCTGTATGGAGCTATTGTAATGCTGCACAGCACAAAATCTGCCTGACAAAGTTAAAAATAAGTCACTTCAATTTTGGTCAGAAATAGAACATTTTCATTTTTCTTAAACAGAGCTTGGTCAAAGCATTTATATGTAATTTCTTCAAGTTAACAAATCAGATTTTCTTGCAAAATCATTTCGTTATGTGAGAAACTACAAGGCCATTTTTCACTGTACTTCACTAACGCTTTTTGCTTTTTAAGACACGACTGACATCAGCACTTTTCTTGCAAAGGGACTCCCTTACAGAGGAATACATGACTATACAAATACAATTATTGTTAAAAGTAAATCATTGTGGAACAACCTGAAACCAAACATCTGGTGCTTGTAGACGTTATCTTTGCTTCTTTAAAACCAGAGTTCTGCCACATTATGGGTAAAGTCTTATCAGAGGTAAACTAAGAAGATTAAGTGTTATGTAATCATGTAATGTGATGTTTTTGATCCCCTTCTACTAAAACAGTGCCGCTGTATAACAGAGTTTGCTCATCTCGCTCCAAGACACTTCAGCCATTGAGTACATGTTGACCTGGATGTATGTGCGTGTACTTGCGTTCATGTTCCTACCTCAGGACAACCCTCATCCCAGTTTTCACGGTGATGAACGGGATTCTGGCTTTCTCTTCTACACACAGCGGGCAGTCGCTCCTCACAGGACACTAAAAGCCAGTTACCTTCCTGTGAAAGAGGTCAACATTTTACTCACACAAGGACGCCTGCATACAAACATTAAAAAAGGGATTAGAGCATACGCAATTAATTAGTCAATGGACAGATACTGAATCAGAAACTATACAGACAAAACGAGGGATTTGAAGAATACCTGATGCTCTAGAAAATTGTGATGTGCATAATGACCAAACAATTTCTCAATTAACTAAGAAAATAATGGGCTAATTAATCAATAATGAAAATAATCATTAGTTGCAGCCCTTGAGGGGATTCATTTAATTTGAATTCGCTCTCTGAAGGAGCTAAACTCACTTGTTTAATATTGAGCTTCAAGAGAGCTTTTACATAAAAGAAGCACCAACGCAGGGTTTCCCACCTTCCTGTCTGCTTTGGCACAGAGTGTTGCATCCGTCAGGTTGTGAGGAGGGTGATACTGGTGCCAGAGAGTGAGAGTTACTGGTGAGCCATCAGACCACTCGACAGTCGGCGACGACGCCTGCTTCCAAAGACCGATCCACACCGCCGTACTCTCCCCAGAAACTGAAACATGAGGACGCGCACACACCATGGCATTCACCCAAACAAAACAGCATTTAGTATCCCATTGGTATATCCCCAGAGTGTCTAGGATCTGTATTGCACGTTGCTCCTTACAGTTAGCCAGGAGGTGGAGCAGCATTTCCACCTCAGATAGGGATCGGAGGCTGGTGAGGTTTGCCCCCTGAGAGCCACAGGCCTGGAAAGACTCCTCCCAGCTCCCTGCTTCTGTTGCTGACAGCAGCCTGTAGCAGAAACCATTATGAGGCCACCATCCATTAGCACACTCTGTATGGATGTACTGCCAGTCCTCTGTAAGAGAAGGAAGAATCGGGAGAGGGGGAGAAATCAGAACAGGACAGACCAGAAGAACACATTTTTACAACACAGATTCACAGCAGACATTGTTTTGGTCTAGCCGCCTACAGCGCGATAGAGAGGAAGGTCAAAAGTTCACACCCCAGGTGCAGTGCAGCTTTTGAGGCCAAGAGCTACAAGAGCTAAATAAGTTCCCCGTACATTTTGCACTGACTCATAATTTATCCCTGCCACAGTGCAGGGAAGTAGTCTGCATGTCAGGTGTTCATGCGATGAGTGTACACATGCTCTCACCTAGTGGCTTGGCTTTCCGGGTGTCGTTAGGCGTCTTCTTGCAGATGTAAGGCAGAGCGGACTCACAGGAAAGACTCTGCCAGTGACCCTCGAAGGCCGAGTTGTAAACTCCACACTGTCTGTTGTCCTGTTGAGGGCTGGCAGGCAGAGCTGATGGGAACACAGTGATGGGAGCAGTTTTTAGCTCCTTGTGCTTTGTTGACACTGGCTTAACTTCCTCATTGTTTAGGGTCCCACAAGCACCAAACAAATTGTTAATATTGTTTGTGTAAAAGTAACAATAATTGTGCAAAATCAACTAAACCCCAATATGTAGAAAAGTATTGAAGTGGTAACCCTTTCCTTTGCCGCAAACAGAGATTTCACATTTGATGAAGGTGACAAAATACAGAAATTACTATTAAGCATTCTTATTATACTAAAGAAAAATATATCTAATATTTTATACGTTATATGGCTTTGAAAATATTGATTTGGTATATTTCTTTGCAATTAATCAAGTTTAATATGTCCTTTTTATGCATTTTCCTTTATTGGGTTATGAAACTTATATAAAATCATCTTTTATGCTTTAATTTCATAAAAAAAACAGATGTTGTCATTTGGGTCACACATCTGCATCAACAAAGAATCTACTCAGGTGTTAATTCTGGGATTCCTGTTCTAGTAACAATCTTTTACTGCAACTACTACAACATCTTTTACTTAACAAATACAAATGCCGGTTCATGCATTGAATAAATAGTATATTGAGGTGACTGAGATCACATTTCCTATTACATCATATAAGGTGTATTGCATTGCCAGCTGAGAATGATCGCAACGCATTGTATGTGCAATCACTGTGCTATGTATTACTGATTGTTAATGGACTGAGAGCTAATGGACTGTGCCATCATGCAGTTTGGAGCAAATATTATGGACTTAGTTAATTAGTTGCTAGGATTTATGTCAATCAAACAATGCTCTCCAACACCACATATCAGAAAAGGAGCTGGTGCAGTTCCTCTAGCTCACACATTTATTTATACATACAATCTGTTTCCACACTGATCATACAGTTTGGAGTGCACAAAATTGAATGTGGTTTACACAATTTAACGATAATCCTACAGTGTCTTAGCAAATGACTTTGACAAACAGAAATATCATAAATGTAAGTAATATACACTGCATATATTCATGTTAAAATCTCATGAAAACAGACATTGTCCTCTCACGTGGCCCTGGAATAAACAAATAATCAGTACCTGTGGTGAAATTGACCAATGATAGAGGCGCTCCATCAGACCACTGCCACCCCCGCCCATCCTTCAGGTGGTTCAGCCCAATCCACACCATCGCTCCAACACTTGCCAGTCGATCTAACACAGGATACAAACACAAGAATGTTGTATGAGACACTGCGTGATTTATAAATAATCACGACAGCAGTTAGTGATAAAATAAATAGAGTAATGATGAAGACATAAAATAACTAAAAAGGAGGGACAAGGCCAAAACCTGATCTAGTACAAGTATAGTGTAGTTCTATTGTACGGTTTGTGGGTGTAATACAGGTACAGTACGAGGTGGACGTTTCACTCAGCAGCTTTATGGTCCCTGTATGTGTTTTCTACCGGATGCCTACCTCTGATGTACCTGTGCTCTGCCAGGCTGGTGATGCTGAGCAGATTTCCACCTTGAGCCTGGCAGGTTGACAGCGCCTGACTCCAGGTTAGGATCGTGTACAGGTTGAACTGGTAACACGCCTGCAGCTCCTGGTTTGACTCCCAGAAACGCTCACAGCTGGACTCTATGAATAAAGCAAATTAATTAAAAAGGAAAGACAGTAGGAAACGGATAAGGAGAGAGGTGAAATGAGTCAGTATGCACGTGTCTCCAGGTGTGGGTAGGAGTGTATGAATCACGGTCTAAAGTTAAAGTGAGCATGAAGCAACAATGTTAAGGAGCAACAAAACGGGTTTGTTGTGATTTTTGAGTCAGATCAAAATGGCAACAATTTCACTGTGTTCTGACTGAGAAAATCAGGGCTGATTTAGACCTTAATAAGTAGAGTTGTTATTTTGTTTTGCTATTATTGGATAGGCCACAGTAGAGATACGGCAGGGCATGGGAAAGATACTGTAAAAGTTTTTAAAGGTATGGTTTATTTTGAGCTTTAAATACATCTCAGTGACACAAATTAAACTTTTATTTATACACTATATGGCAAACAGTAAGTGGACACCTAACCATTACACCCTTATGTGATCCTTGAACATTTCCTTTCAAAACCACGGGCATCAATATGTTGCTATAACAGCCTCCACTCTTCTGGAAAGGCTTTGTTTCCACAAGATTTTGCAGGGATTTCCCCTTATTCAGCCACAGGAGGACTTTTGAAGTTGAGCACTGGGTGATAAGAACTGACCAACAGTTGGTGTTGCAGTTCATCCCAAAGGTGCTGGATGGGGCTGAGTTCAGGGCTCTGCGCAGGCCAGTCAAGTCCTTCCACACCAAACTCAGAAAACCATTTCATTATGGACCTCGCTTTGTGCATGGGGGCATTACGATGTTGAAACAGGAGGTGTCCACACACTTTAGGCACATGTAGTGTATTTACACTACATGTGCCTTTCTTACCTTGCACCGGACAGAAGCCCCATTTTTCGGCCTCATCATAGCGGGTGGTGGTAGCACACCACTGGAGATGGTCCTCACGCCCCTCAGTCGTGCACTCAAAGTACCACTTGTTGTTGTATTTAAAGGGAAAAGCGCAGGGCATGCCACGTGCATTTCCCAACAAAGTGTGGATATCTGCAAATAGAACATACCCAGTATCATTTGAAATGACAAATATCCTGTGCAGACAAGTCAGACAGTAACTAAGGTGACTGTTGTGTTGCTTAAGTGTGTCAAATGTCACCAAAGAGCTGTTCAAAAGTCAGAAACATGCAGGATATTTTAGGTGCTTACCTTCATATGGATATGAGCAGGGCCCCTCTCTGGGCGTGTTGTACCTTTTCAACTCAATATAAGAGTTTTTCTTCACCACCACCAAACGTCCAGCCACAGCCACCTTCCACTGGGACGCCCCGTACAGCATGTTTCCACTGCAGCGCCACCACAGCACAGGGAGGGCCGTGTCACACTCAAACGTGCCGAGAGGCTGCGTCGTGTCCGAGATGTTGAGGCCCAGGCACATGCTGGTGCCCAAATTGAAGAGACGATGTCGGGAAACCCACTTCCACAGCATGTGGCGCGTGGGCCGCTCGCAGTCCTCCAGCACCAGGTTAGAGCGGTCCACGGTGATGCAGCGTTTCAGCGGCTCACTCTCCAGGATGAACACACCCTTTTCTAGAAAGAGATGGATGAGAAGAGACAAGGAGGAAGAAGATGAGACAAGCAGAAATGGAGGAAATAAGAGGAGGGGGAGGTATGAAGAGAAGAGGGACACAGGAGAGGACGTGAGGACGTGTAACAGAGAGGGGAGGATGGATGGATTTGTCTAGTGTGAGCAAAAGGGATATATTAATATACTGTATAATGGCATACCACCTCAGCGCGATGCACATAAAGTCACTTCAGAAAGTAAAGTGAGAATAGTTGCACTATCAGCTTTTTCACAATCAGTGGATTTCACCTCTTTTTTCAGATGTTTCTCCACCAAAATGGAGCAGTTAGATGAAGACCCGGGGGGAACATTTTGTCTTCCAAAACGAAAATTCTGTAACTGGATACTCTACTAACAAAACAGAGGATGTACAGTATACTGAACATATACAACTGGCAATGATGAAAACAGCTGGGGGAATTATCTCTTCCTTCATGTCACTACTGCATACTGGAGAAGAAAAACAGAGTGTATGTTGCAAGATCTAAACGAAATGTTAACATTGCCCGTGTTGAATTTAAATAGTAGTTTTAAAAAGGCGCCCATTCAGCCTGAGATGAGCTTGAAGGTCTGTGTGACCAAAACTGTTGTATGTGGGGGTTTTGTCAGCGTCCCGATATCCTTCCTCTGTGTTTGTACTAGGACAGAGATAGAGATATATATATATATATATGATATCTGAAAACTCACAATTTCTCAGCACAAGGTGACATTCAAATTGCTTGTTTTGTCCAAAACCAAAAAAAGTACTCAATTTATAATTATACTGATAATACAGATAAAAACAGCTGGAGCAGAACCAGTTAATATGACCACATTTTGTTTGACTGAAAAACTGTGACGATGAATCGATTATCAGAATTGTTGCTGTAGATCGACTAATCAAGTCATCAGTTGCCTCAGCTCTAATTCAACATGCAATAATATAAAACAGAGAAAATCAGCATGTGCTCACAAATGAGAAGCTGGACTGGTGAATGTTATTTCTTGATAAACTGACTGATTTTCAAAATTGTCATTCATTATCACTCAGTTGACTAATTGACTATCACCTCAACCTGATTGGTATTCAGTCTGAGCTGCATAATAAATAGCATCTGAATTTTTCCTTATTCAGATTTCACTTTATGAGGTTTATTTTCCAACTAATTTATCTACAAACAACTGGGCAACTGGAAAAGTTTTCCATTCAGCTTCTGAGTTGCCCTGATGTACAGATGAAAATCACTGCTGGTAATGTGAGCCAAGCTGCAGCTGTGGGGCTCAAACTGTGGTCCAGAGGCCAGTAGGGGACTTTAGTTTGGTCCACTTTACTTTAACATAGTTTAGGTGGGTCCCGAGGAAACTGGGGAATAGTTTAACTTCAATCACCTTCACTTCACTTCAGCCTGTCAGCACAATGAGAACATGATGTAATGGTTATTCTGCTCTCCCCACACACTGTTCAGTACAGTTATGTAATTATCTACCATGTTAAAAGTACATATGCCAAAATCCTAGACCGAAAGATGTGGTGTGGGCTTACTTTGCAGGAGGTCATTCACATTAAAAACAGGACCACCGAGCAGCAGCAGCAGCAGCCAGATGACTGAACTTACTGTAAAACTCCATGAGCTGGTTTTTGTCCAGGACCTCATCGTCCTCCTCGCTGACACACACGCAGCTTTTCGCCAACAACACTGCCGCACAAATAGTCGCCACAACCGCCACGGAGTCGACGAAACGAAACAACTGTCTTAACATTTCGACGGCGGGATGCAATGTTGAAGTGCAAATGTCCGCACATTCCGAGACCCCTGGTCAGAGAGAGTATTTTGGGCTCGTTGTTTTTTTTCCCCTCAGAGAAAAACTTTCAGCGTTTCAGCGGGGGACCCGCGACGTCACGTCTGACGGAGGAGCTGCCGCTGCTCTCCGGCCTGGGAGCTGCTTTCCTGCCGCTTCGCCGGGAGAGAGCCGCAAAATACTCATATTTAGACCGGACAAAAGGACTTAAATAAGTAAACAAACACAACAGATAGCCGGTCACGGGATGTAACTAAGTAGGCTATATTTACCCAAGCACTGTACTTAAGTACAACTGTGAGGTACTTACTTTACATGAGCATTTCCTTTTATGCTAGCCTATTTTGCTGTAGCCTATATTTCTTCTCCACTACATTTTGGGAGCCAATATTGTACTTTTTACTCCACTACATTTATTTGACAACATTAGTGACTAGTTACTTTGCAGATTCAGGTTGTTACTACAAAATCTAACTAATGAACTATGATGTACAGTATTATTAGGCTATGGATTAAGCTACATTATATATACATTACACATTTTATATAGCTAGGCAATATAAAGTAGATGAAATTAGCTCCACCTTTACCAGCTGCTGCATTAGTGATGCTTACACATGAATGCATCACTAATTATAATCCAGTGATATCATATAGCCTACGTTATCTGAAATGGGACATTCTGCATAATGAGTAGGCTACTTTTACTTATTTATATATATACTTTGAGGCTATGTACTTTTACATGAGTAAGATTGTGAGATTTGTGAGATTTGAGTAACAGAGTATAAAAGATCTGAAAACTACTTCCACCACTGCAGATAGATACTGTAGACTTAATTCTATACCCATATTTAACTTTACTTCACTACATTGATCTGACAGCTACATTTTGCAAATTAATATTTTACATACAAATCATATGATGGACTTAATATGATGCATTGCCATAATCTGCCCAACAATACAGAAAATAATTGCAATTAGCTCCACCTTGACTGAACAGAAAAAATGTAAAATAGTCAAATTCTACTTACACATATAAAACAATCTAATAATATATTATAGTCAGTGGTGAAAGAAGTATTCAGATCTTTTACTTAAGTAAAAGTAGAAATAGCATCAGCTACAAATACTCCCTTACAAGTAAAAGTGCTGAATTCTAAATATTATTTAAGTAAAAGTACAGAAGTAATACCAGCAGAATGTGCCTAAAGTATCAAAAGTAAAAGTACTCATTATGTAGAATGGTTATATTATTATAGTATTTTCTATTAGTCAGTTTTATCACTAACAAATACAAGTAAGACCATGTTAATGTTGTAGTTCGTCAATGGAGCCAATTTCAGATACTTTATATTCTACTGGGTATATTATAGTATTGCATCATAACATAGAAGTTTGTCATATGTTTTTTTTAAAGTAAAATCTTAATAAGCAAAGTGACTAGTACCTACAGCTGTCAGATGAATGTAGTGGAGTAAAAAGTACAATATTTCCCTCTGAAATGGAGTAGAAGTATAAAGTTGCATAAAATGGAAATACTCAAGTAAAGTACAAGTACCTCAAACTTGTTCTTACGTACAGTACTTTAGTTACATTCCAGCACTGATAATACTATAACACTCACAGGGTCAGTGTTTCTTTTACTTTTGATACTTTAAACAGCCCACATTTTGCTGATAATACTTACATGTTTTTACTTTAGTAACATTTTCACTGCAGGACTTTTACTTGTAATGGAGTATTTTTACAGTGTGGTATTGCTATTTTTAAAGGGGTACTATGGCATTTTAGTGTTGCACTTCCATGCAGTTGGTGATTCATAAGAGACAGATTAAAACAAATAAATTGACAGCAGCAGAGGCTGAGATATCCTGACTTTTAGTACCTAGTCTGATCAAATGTAGCGAGGTTATGGTTGGATTATCCTGTTTAGGGGCCCTGGGGTCATCAGCTCCCTGTTGCCTCCAAGTTCCCATAAAGTACAGTGCACTATAGATGACAGTGTGACATGATGACATGTGAAACCAACCAGAACTCCCACACAGGAATACTATCTGACCCCAGGTTTCTGTATGTGGTAATTTGATGAAACACAACTTTATTTCGGGAAATGCACTATGTGAGCACAATATAAAATAAAATAATAAATAGACTTTAACATAGATCCCCTCTACAAGAACAGGACCGAAGAATGCAGGACCCAGTTAATCTTGTGTGTAGTGGTGCAAATTTCCAGTCAGATTTGCAAGTAATCAAATTACCAAAGAAAAAACAACTGGCACACAGTGAATCTGGTGCTTTCAGGGCCCTGGGGCAGTTTGTCCAGTTGGTAATCTAGCCTTGAGTGGGAGCAGGAGAATGGAAATGCTCAAGTACAAGTACCTCAATGCAGTTCTTGAGTACAGTGAATAATGAGTAAATTTCAAAGAATTTCAGATCACTGTCACACTGTAAACTAAATAAACATTAAATTGGGTTTCTTAGCACCAAATCTAATCAATCTAATCAAAAGCTGTCAGGGAATTTGAGAACTATGTTGTAATAATTAACCTTGAATGCTAAAAGTATAATTTCACAGTAAGTCAGAACTTTGTCAAACTTTATTTATGTGCCATGCCACTAAAACATTTAATTATCAACACTGAAGGCTCAGCCTTGCTGTACAATAAAATAACAAACAAACACAATATTTTAAAAAAAATCTGAATAATCCATCTGTATATGTACATTCATTAGAATAAAGATTTTTTTCAGTAGTAGACCACTCGTAGTGTAGACTCCTCCTTTCCAAGCTGCATGTTACAGTAGACAAAAATCATGCAATAGGAAAGTGGCAGTGTTTAACAGTACATCAGTACAGGCAGTGCACTTTTACAGCAGCAAATTTATCATGTAGTGTTTGTCTGTCCACAGTGTTATAACACCTCTGAATCAACACAGAGATTCATACAATAACACATTTTAGTACAAAAAAATTCTCTCTCTCTGTCTCACTCACACACACACACACACATACACACACACACTTAAGTGCACTCAGCTGTTGCATCCAGTTTATCATCAGCAGTGATCCAGTGTAATAATCTTTTCTCTCTCTGTGTTCTTATAAGTTACATTTTTGAATGTAGATGTTGAGCTTCTGAACAGAGGGTTGGTCCCCTGGAGAAAAATAATGTTAAATTTTTAAAAAAATAATCACTTTGAATTAACAAGATGAAACAACAGATCTTTAAAATATTGTCACCAGAACATTAAGGCTAGCATGTTCTCTATTTTTGACCAAAACCAACAGTGTGTTAGTCCTTCTCTAATTACCAGCCTGTCTGTGGCTTGTTGTCCCAAGCCCATTCGTTCCTACTGAAGATGTAAATCTTTAAAATACATACTTTTATTTTGTAAAAATGATACTAATTTCCTAAGTCAGCTGGACATTCTAGTTTTTAGCAAACATTACTCAAACAGAAGTAAATGGTTCTTTTGTTGGGGACTATTTTTTGCTGTGGATTTGGTGCTCTTGTGACTATTCACAGCAGCAGCTGTGTTAATCATAAAGAAGGAACATGTCAACCTGTGCAACGATGTGGCTCATTAATGTGGTTAACAGCAAAAAAACCATATATATATTCTCACATATTGGAAAAAATCTACTGTCCCAACTGTTCAAATGTGGCTTGATGAGTAAATTAACAACTTCAATTTAGAGAAGATTCAATGTGTTTTAAGAAACAAACTTTCAATTTGATAATATGTGGCAACCCCTCGTTAAGTGCCTTGCAGCTTCAAATTAGAAGACAGCATACATTTTCCACCTTTCACATAGAAATTTGAATTAATGTGAGTGACTAAAGTTATACATGGAATTTGGATGAGGTGTTCAAACTGTGAGGCGCACCTCCCCACAGGGACGCGGGAGAATTGATACAGCCTGAGGTGAAAGCCTGATTGCCGCAATTAGCATCAAAATTCACACTCCTTCTCTGAGTGAAAGACACAGACATGATAGATATATTTTTAGATCTGTTGTGATTTACACTTTCCGATGATGTCATTATCATCTGATGATAATCAGATGAGAATCAGCACGTTTTTAAGTTTTCTCCCCTGTTTTTCCCTCTCTTCAGTTAACTTGTTGTTATTACTGTTCCAATTTTTTTACGAACTGATTGAATGTCAAGTGGATACCTGTATAATACATCCTTTGGTTTTATAATTGTTAAATTGAGCAACAACTGATTCACTGTTATCTGTACATGAACCACGCTGCTCAATAAATATATGTTTGAAAAGTTTTTGGACAACAATGGAGGCTTTGGCTTATCACACAACCCAAACTCACTTCATTGTTGGTTTTGGTGTTTTAATGGGATTTGTTGACAGTAAGAACAACATATAATATTCCCAGCCTTATCAAACGACTTCATGGTCTTACCGTCTGCCATTTTGCCTTTGACCTCTCAGCCTCAAACTTGGCCACCTCTTTACGGTCGTGGACTGACACCAGCGCCTTCCACACGGCCAGCAGGATCAGGCCGATACACACGACGGAAAGGGAGACCCCCAGAATAATCATGGGGATGTTGGGAGGCTCCGGGCAACCTGGGACAGGACCAAGGATCACATGAGAGTCACACCAGAGCCCCCTTTTGTTTTTATCTGTTTTCTATGTTGTTGCAAAGCTTACCGTATATCTGGAGATTGTATGCAGTGGTCCCCGTCTCACCTCCTACCACACTAAATGAGATCCAGCACTCATTCTCCATCATCAGCGTGCACTGCATAGAAGGGCTCTTGTCATAATCTGAGAGGAAATGAGAACATACATATCCATAAGGAAGGCATGAATCCATCGTATATCATCTTCCCTTTTGACATTGTGCTGAGAATGTAAAAGGATATACTTGCCTCTGTTGTGCTGTCAGTGTGATGTCTATATCAGAGACTACAATCTGGTGTGTGTGCATGTGTGTGTGGGGACCACGCCATTGTATTTCACATCTGAAGCCTGAAAATCCTCTGCGATAATCAGATATACCTCTCAGCTTGCACAAGTATAGCGGGTTTAAAATAAACTTTTCTATAAAGGAAAAAGAGGTCCTTTGGCTATTCACATGCACTACAATAGCTCTGCCTGTACGACAAGGTAAATAATATGTTTCCCATTGTCCAGTGCTGCCTGAATGGACATGGATGGTGTTGTGTTGGGTGAGGTGGGGTGAGGTGGGGTGGGGTGGGGGGTGGGGGGGTGGGGGGGGTTACGGGCTTCAGAGAGACACCCGAGTCGACGCAGGTCAGCATTCCTCCAAATCTCTGACCCATGGGGAAACTTAGCATGGCCCTATGTTGATACCACTATCAAAAACACTGAGCTGAGAGAACAAACTCCAGCAATAACAAGCATTTACAGCACAGGTAAGTGAT
Source organism: Maccullochella peelii (assembly GCA_002120245.1). Lineage (NCBI taxonomy): Eukaryota > Metazoa > Chordata > Actinopteri > Centrarchiformes > Percichthyidae > Maccullochella > Maccullochella peelii. The sequence continues at coordinate 38,203 of LKNJ01000897.1, forward strand.
CACACTAAGAGGTTTATGTCAGTGCACATCATGTAAAAAATCTTAAATTCTAAAGACTTAGCTGATGGACGAAAACTTAATAATAATAATACCGTAACTCTAATTTTGAAGATCTTTATTTTAACTTTAAGAGGCTTAGCTTTCCATATCACTTATCTTGTACATTTTAGCTCATTAAAAACCTCTGCTGCTGACTATTTTTCAAATCACCTCTTAGGTTATTTCCTTCCAGCTATCCACTGATTTTGTTTCATGCCAGTGCGAATATCAACATGCATGAACTTGAAACCTGCCAGAGATCCTGCTTGGTGATCCGTCACAGGGAAGACTTAGTGACCTTTTCTTGCTGTCAGTGTTATATCATCGTCAAGTCTTCCAAAAAACCCTGACATCTGTCAAAAAGCCATGCATTCCTCAGCTACTGCATGTCAAGTTGAGAAACAATAAGCAAACATGGGCACTGTGAAAAAGATGATGCAACTATGCTTAGCTTTTCAGTTTTTTAAGGTTCCCAGCAGCTCTTGAAGGCAACAATGCACAAGAATAAAACAACAAAAAAGAAACAGTCCCCACCCAAAACTGCATTAGATATTAATGTTACATGAAGGGAACAAAATATCCCCAGTGATACATGGACTATCTGAAGCAAGTTTCAAGTATCAGCCAGCTGATTTTCACCCTGTACTGACATGACCTGTGATACGTGGCAGCTTGCGGGGCATAAAATCGATCTAAAAACATATGGCATGCTTTGGAAAATAGATCAGTGAAATTAAGTGCATGCTCTTTGTAGTTAGCGAGCTAAAAAACAAGCAAAATCCCACCAGCATCCTTCTCCAATGGTTGAACAAATGATTTACCTTTTCAGTTTACTAAACCTTTTCACAATCAATTACATACATTCTAAAGTTGACAATTTTGACATATACTTGACAAGAGCTGGGCGATAATTTGCTATTATTGTTGATCAAATATTAGCAAAAGCATATCATGATGATTTGATCTCATCGTGTAATTGTTACACAAATTTCTGTTTTCCAAACTGAGGATTTGTAGCAAGCTGTAATTAAAAATTGGTAATTGTTTTTGTTTGACAGACACAAAGCCTGATTTGCACGCATTAACATATTGTGATATGTATCCACATTAATGTCTCAATAATGATTTAAACCATATTATCTAGCCCTACACCTGACATAAGCAATAAGATAATTGCAGTGTAGTATTTTCTACGGAAGTGCATCGTATTATTTAAAGCAAGTGTAGGTAGAACAGGTAGATTGGGGAGATCCTTTACCTGCTGTTGTGTTGATGGAAATTTTAGGGACGCTGCACCTTTGATCACACACCTCCGCATCTTCCTTATCTTCCAGATGGCACTCTACACAGGTCCTGGTGTTAAAACAAGTGGAAAAACAAAAGGTCAGGTTTTCCTTAGCAATGATACAGTACCTCTTGGGGAGCTAAGTTTTAAAGGGCTTCAATCACTGACACAGTGAGTACAAAGAAATCCCAGTGTTGGTCACTTATCCCAGTTTTCCCAAGGCTTCACTCGCTCTCTATCGCCCGTCTCCCCTATAACAGTGGTATCAAATGGCACTAGCCCTGACAGCTGCTTTACAATGAAGAAAGGAAATCTCTTAGTGGTGTGTTGGGGACATTAGTTGTCTTTTGATGTCACATGGAAGGTGTAGACACATGTGAACAAGGGGACCAGAACCTGATAGGCCTGTACTCAAAAGAACAGACAGATCATGCGGCATAAGGAGACAACAGCTTATGTCTTTCAGGTACAGAACCAACAATTTCAGAGGTAAAGCCGACAAAACCCTCTACATTACGTCCTTCATTCACCTCAAAGAGCTGATGGCATGAATGTGTTCTCACCTTGCAGAGCTACAGGCGTCTCCACATGTTGGGCACCTCTCACACTTGTCCCCAGATGCTCCAGGTACATCGCAGAGACACTGGCCACATTCGCATCTCCCCCGGCCGCTGCAGAGAGTGCCATCCTCCGACGTGCATGCCTCAGTGCTGGTGCTGCAGTTACAATACTCCCCTGTCCAGCCGCTTTCACAGTGACACTCCCCGCAGTCACACACTCCGTGGCCTACAAACACAAAATCACTGAAGCCGCAGGCTCAATGCAAAAACATGTGAATAATTTATAACATTCATATGTAGTCACTCACCTCCACAGAGCTCCCCACGGAAGCGAACACAGGAGTAATTGTCACACTCGCAGTAAGGTCCGTAGATGCGTCCAAAGCTGGACGCATGACACACACACTGTCCACAGTAGCACTGCCCCTGACCACTACATATCTCAGACTCATTGTTTGCGAGGCAATTACTCAACAAAGCGCTTTCCTCATTGCATTCGCACTGTGCTCCCAGGAACCCCGGCTGACACACGCATACACCACACTGGAAAGCCCCTTGGTCCTCGGTGCACTGGCTGCTGTTTGCTTCAGGAGGCTGCCGGCAGTCACACGAGCAAAGAGACTCCAGTTCCACCTCCAAACTGTCCTGTAAGCCCACCGGTTTGAGAGAGAAGTGCCGAACTCCTGACAGGCATCCTGGGAGCTCCACAGACACGTTGAACACTACCTGAGGAGCAAAGAACAAGTCCCATGAAAAGACCAAAACCAACAATGAATTGATCAAGTTCTTCCTGTGTAACCCAAACATACTCCTTTGTGCTTTGAGCTCCATTGTTGTCCAAAATCAATTAAGAACACATCAGTGAGCCACGCTGTTGCACTGGGTAACATGTTCCTTCATTATGAAGAACACTGGCATTATAGTTCATTTTGAATTAGTCCCACACACACACCATCCTGCTGTCATAAATACTCACTACAGTATCAAATGTGTATGAATCCGCCTCTGAAAACAGTCCCCAACAAATGCACTATTTACTCCTCTTTGAGCAACATTTGGCATTTGACATAAAAACTACAGTGCCCAGCTGTTGAAAAAATCAAACTTTGGAAATATGACCCGATTTTTTTAAAGAAGATTTCTTTTAAAGAAGAGAGCCACAGACAGGCTGAGAAAGTCAGAAACTATTGAGAGATGAACTAACACATTGTTGGGTTTGGTCTTTTCATGGGTTTTGTTGCCAAATATTAGGCTGCAGCTAAGGAGAATTTATTCATGAAATTCATTCATTATCGATTAATCCGTCAATTATTTCCTTTGTTAATCAATAAATCGTTTGTCTATAATATATCAGAATATAGAAAAAACATGGCCATTATAATTTCCCACAGCCCGAGGTGAGGTCATCAAATTGCTTGTTTATTCAAACAACAGTCAAAAAGATATTCAGTTTACTATCATATACGACAAAGACAAGCAGCAAATCTTCACATTTGAGAAGCTGGAGTTCGATAATGTTTGACATTTTTGCACGATTATCAAAATCATTTCACGATTAATTTTCTGACGTTTGACTAATCGATTTATTTATCAACTAATCCTCGCAGCCCTAGATAAAAAACAGCTTTATGTGGTGGTGTCTCCTGGTCACACAGGACCAACTGATGCTCTTTTACATCTCGAAAAGGACAAAACTGAACATTACAGGCTCAGTGGGATATAATGCCTCAAAATTGTATTTACTTGGATTTACGCCTGGCTAACAGGGAACAAACCTTTGGTGTCATCTTTGACTTAAAACTGAACTAGAAGGCTTACAGTAAGTATTGAATGTCATCAAATTAGCTTTTTTTATATCATCTGAAAAACATAACTAAAGTGTGACCATTGGTCTCTCTGAGAAACAGACTAGCAGGCTTGACTACTATAATGTTGTCCTATCTGGTCTACCCAAACAAATCATCAATAAAGCAGAACGAGGACCAGAAGGAGACCACACATTACACCTATTTTAAAGTCTTTTCATCTGTTGCCTGGAAGACTTAGTATTAATTTAAACATTCGTTTTAGTTCATCCTATGTGATTTTGTTTTTATGCTCCAAACTAGATCTGAGAGGAACCAGAAGTGCAGATATCTTTAAACATAACCTTGAAACCTGCATTTTTAGCCTGGTTTCTGCTTTTATAGTTTCCTCTTTGTAGTAGTCTTATTGTCTTTCATTCATTTTATAATTTTTATTTATCTAATTTCACTTCTATTTACTTTTTATGTCATCTTATTACGTACTATGTTTTTTACTTTTGGTGTGTCCAATCATTTCTACTGTCTTAACTGTCTTAGTAGTTTGTCAGCCACCTCTAAAGGACTGCACTGAATGAAAGATGCTATACAAATACAGGGAAAGAGCAATTTAGAGCAAAACAACTGACCGTCTCTCCAGGTTTGATGTTGGAGCAGCGTTTTAGATCAGGCAGGACAGTCCCATTTGGGCAAATGGCTGTAAAGGACATCTGGAGCTCTTCGGTGTCTCCAAGGACCTCCAGTTCAATCTCTGAACGCAGTTCCTGGGAAACAGTACGTATATATTTCAGCAACTTGCATGGAAACGGAATTGGCAGCACAGACCTGGCACTGAACAAAAGGTTTTTCCTCTCCAAAATAGCAAGACTCAACTGTCAAATGAATGTACTGACTTCTATTGTCAAGAAGTGGGATTTCCAGGGCCTTAAGTGGAATTACACTTTCACCCTGTGCTGACCTGTAGCATGCTGAGACTGTCTGAAACCTCTTATCTAATTCTCTCTTTGTGGGTGAGTCATCATCCCAGGTGTGCTGGGCTGCACAAAAGCACCCGAGGAAAGGGTGACAGCTAACCTCGGCTGGAGGGAAAACTGCGTTTGACTGACTAATGAACTCTGTGACGGACTGTCTGGGTGCTCACAGAGGGTTAATTGTGTGCTTCCTGTAGGCCTGTAATTGTCTTCAGTGTTGCTAAGGAGGAGAAACGGGGGCTTTTGTGGGATACACCAATTTGAAGATGGATTAAAGTAAAATAGGTAAAATAGATTCAAAAGACTGTTATTCAGTAAATGCGTTACAGGATATTTAAAGTGGGGTGGCTAAAATATCTATCCACTAAGAAACAAACATTAATCCACAATTGCAGGTAAGTATAAATACTAATGATCTGTCTTCTATCACTAAATATCCCTCTGTTTGTTTTTTATTTCCCTTAAGAACCATCTACAATCAGTGCGAAGACTCCTCTCTTCAGTGTGGTGAACGTGGCAGAGACTAAAAGTGGGTGTCAACGACATAACTGATGAAGTAATTAGAGGACTGCCACCACTCGCCACCGCCAGGGGGGATTTACAAAAGGACACAGACAGAGAAAGATAGAGAGAGAGAGAGTAGGGAAGAAGGAACCAGTCAGAGTCAGAGGGGTGAGGAGATCAAACAGCTGGGACAAGTAAAGACTTGCTGTCAAACAAGCTGAAGCAAAGCAGCGGCTGGAAGAGGGAAAAATAAAGGAAAGAATGAAAGAGGAAAAGCAATAAGAAGCAATGGAGAAGGCAGAGATACTTTGAGTCTGCTGTGATGTCAAAAATAAGATGTGCAGAGGGTTAATTCATGCATGCTTTATGTTCATACGTGTTTTGGTTAAAACTTTAGCTCAAGCCAAAAACATTTTGATGTCATTTGAGTTTTACGACAGCAGGTGTTTTCTGTCTTATTTCATATTACCAGTGCCTGCACACACAGCACATCCAGATCACCAAGACTGTTTATTTACTTTGTATGCTGTTACAATCAGTTCCAGGATGTTCCGCGAGTCTGTCGCCAGGACCCCGACCGTGGCGCCAGGTATGAGATTTGCATAGTTCTTTGAGGAAAAAAAAATAGAGCAAAGTCACTGTTACAAATGTGGGCAGAGTTGGCTCGTAGTTCCAGAAAGCAAAGGTAAGTACGCAAACGAACGAGGAAGAAAAGGGGGCTAGTTCTAACAGGTTGAATGAGAATGCGGCTCCATGAATAAATATGCAAACCTCAGTAAACATTGTGCTCACAAAAACACTTGCATTTTAAATTTCTCCAGTTTGGACCGATTCTAGTAGAAAGGAAAGAAGCTGTTACCTTATAGTTGTGTTTCTGTTGGTCTGTCACAGCAAATATCAGTAAGATATTGTTCTCCACCACCTTATCAATCAGCTGACCAAGAGTTGGATACTCCTGTGGGAACGAATTGTGAAATGTCAGTAGCGAATGAGCTGTGAGTCAGTGTTACAGCTGACCCTCAAATGACCAATGAAATGAAAGTCTATTACTGCATAATGCAAAAGATAAAAAAAAACTCTATTCTAAAAAAAGGACTTACCTGCACTGTGGACATGGAGTATTCGTTGTTGACATCCAGGTGACACTGCCCATCGTTGGGAATCACAATGCCGGCCATCTTACTGTCCATCCCAAAGTGTGAGTCAGCATCACTGACAAACACCAGCAAACGCATCGAGTCATTCCTCCAGCCTATCTTGTCCTATCAGGAGACACATTATGTTGCTCTTCCTCCTTTTTTTTTTTTTTTTTCCATCATCAGGGGTTAACTGACAAATCAAATAATGAAGCTGAAAAGACAGACTCACAAGTTAACACCTAAGTTCATATATTTTAGAAATTAAAAAAAACAAAATCTTACCCCACAAACAGCTGCCTGCATGACGGCGTCAAAGCCACACTCTGGCACATCAATATTTGCAGATACGCGCTGCATCTTGATGATCTCGTTGAACTCGTCAGTGCTGCTCGTCAGAGACAAGACGTGTTTGTAGCCAAAAGTTGGCAGGCAAGTTGAGGCTACACCGCTGCAACACAGCAGCAGTCAAAAACAAAGATTTGAAAAATAAGATCCTCTGAGATACATAATGACATTGCTGAAATTTCCAACCTGGAACATACATCAGAAAAAAGCATGTCGTTGAATTTATTGTCTACCTGCAGGGGTTGGCCAGCTCTTCTTCTGTGATCTTGATGAAGGGCAGCATGGGTTTCTCCACAAAAGAGCCAAAGCCCATTCGAAATTTACTTGTGAGGTTGGCCATCTTTTTAGACAGAGTGGAGCCCAAGTCTTTGATCATCTCCAGATCGTCGATCATGGATGCTGACAGATCCATCAGGTAGTAGATGTCCACAGGATAGTCCTCTGTGTGTTGAATCTTGACCTGGAAAGTCAACTGACTGCCTGTGCAAAAACAAAATCAACACCTTATTTCTGTCTGAAAACGAGGAACCACTTCTGGAGGCAAATCATCAACCAAATCAAAATGCGCTGGGTTACATACCAGGGCGCAGCTTGAGTGCCATTTTCTGTGGGGAGATCTGAGTGCTGTTAACGTTGCCTGTCTTCTTCCCGAGTGGGCGATCCTGCAGGATTTGGCCTTCGGAAACAGGGAACTCCAGCTGGTCCCTGGCACATCCCTTCTCTAGTAAGATATCCAGTGTGTCGCATCTTTCGCTGACTGATAACCAGTCTGTGAAATTCTGAGAGTTAGAGGAAAAAGTCACACATTGTGTTGTTTACAGATAGAAGATTGAGACTGTTTTATAGTATCCCATAAAACATCAGTTTTATCGCCATCACCAGGTGCAAACATTCAAACAACATCTGTGCCCAAAACTCATACATTTTTGAATGCATTATGGTCATATGTTTACATGTTGTGGTTTCATACATGCAACCCTGGCTGCTTACCTCCTGTGTGCACCAGGCACAGTGAAAACTGAGCTGCAGACACTCGTCACAAGTCACAGCGCTGCCAGCTGAACATGAACCTGCAGTACACATGAACCCGGTACACAGTTAGTTTGTCAACGACAGAGTTTCCTGCAACAATTAAACGTCTCTCCAGTGAAGAGATCTGAGCTGTAAGAAGTGTGTACGTTGTTGTACCTGATAAAAATAAAGAGTTGAAGATGTAATACATTTATTAACATGTATAACTCTTTTAACAAGTATGATAAAGTGCAGTTAAAAATAACAAAGCAAACAAACAAACAAAAAAGGCTCTTCACAATAAAACATGTTAACTAACACAGCACTTATGGTCTGCTCTTGACTCACTGTTACTCTTTGTTTGCACGTTATAAACGTGTTGCCCTTGATCCTGCTTACCCTCCACGGTGTTGATCCAGTACCGAAGAATCAGGCTCAGCAGTATAAGCCCCATTAGTCCGTGAGGTTACTGGTTATGAGGAAACAGAAAAAGAATATTTCAAGTTGTCTCATATTTACGGGGGTGAATCATAGCGTCATGCCGCCTCTCCTCAGCCGAAAGTAGACTAGAGAGGAGAGCGCTGCCGTCCCGCACTACCTGCATAGAGGAGGAGGAGGAGGAGGAGGTGAGCGGCTGCCTTTACCTGCGCTGCCTTTTATGTTCACTTCCGTCCAGGTGAGAAAGGGAGGCGGGCGCGAGGAGAAATCAAACCCACATGCTGACCGCTTACTCATCCGTTTTACACCCTTCATTTTCTGATTATGAATCGGGTTTGTTCCCACAACCTTTAGTCTTAATTCAGAACTGATAAAGAGTGGAGGAACATTTTTTAGATGAAAAAAATGGTAGACTAAAACGTAAAATGTATTAAATATTAATAGGCCTACTAAGTATAGTACTGCACCTTTGAGGTATAGTGTTTCTATTTTATGCTACTTTACTTCTACTCCACTACATTTCAGTGAGAAATATCACACTCTTTACTCCACTACCTTTATCTAACAGCTATAGTTACTTTCCAGATTTAGATTTGACACAGGCTAAAGAAACTTATTGTTTACAGTATAAAATATAATGCATGCTGTTGAAGATTAAACCATTTTTTTGGAGTATGGCCCCATAGTAGTTGGTGGATCCGTGTTACGTTTTAGGTGTCTATGATATACTATGTGTCAAGTGAAGAAGTAAAATTATCCAATATTTCACAAAAAAACACACACACGCATAAACAAGAGAAAAATGTATGCAGCAGAACTTTCTTTTTTCCTACTCTCTTTAATCATCTCATGACCCCTCTGATTTATCCCGTGACCCTTTGATTGAAACCTACATTTATAAAGAATAGTCAAAAAGTCATAATATTAGCCACAATATTTCTATAATACAAATCTCTGTATAGGATAACATTTATGTAACTTACTCCAATGGTTTTATATTGTTCTTTTTATTTTGTTCTGTCCCCCTGAAATTCTTGCTGTATTAAATAGTGTTGTATTTTATGTGAAGCACTCTGGATTTAAGAGGCGCTATAGAAATAATGTTTACTTACTGTACTTTTGTACAGGATTGTTGTGGCGCCCACACTACTAAGAGATTGTTTATACCCTCGCTACATTACTGCATTGTAATAGGCTTGAATTAGGCCTCACTTCGCTTAATCACTGAACCATGGCCGAAGAGGAATAATAAAGTACAGACAGGTGACACCATAAGCAAATATAGCCTGTATACCCCTATTACAGAAGACATGTTAATCTTTAACAACACGAGAACATGAATCATTGTCCTTGTCTCACAAAATGTTTTTCAACTTAACGATTAACTCAACACAAAACCAACCATGCAGGCCTATCACTGGATGTCACAAGATATGAAATATGACCGTGAGTGTGTGCATGTGTCTTTGTGTGTGTCAATAATATGAGGAGGGTGGGGCTGCATAGGTGGTGAACCACTGACAGCTGCAATACAAATATCCCTGCTTGTCCCAACTCACAGGAATCTCACAATTCATCACCACACCCCTCTGGATCGGGTCCCATCTGTCACCCCAAACCAAACCCCACCTCCACTCCTCTTATACTAATCCCTCTCACCCCTCTCTTCTTCTCCTCCTTTCTTCTTTCAGTGACACCCCCCCTCTCCTCAGCTCTCTGTATTTTCATCCACCTTACCCAGTAGCCTTCTTGAAGTGTTGGTCTGTGAAATAGCCATTTTATTTATGCCATCTTTGGCTTAATTCCTCCCATTTTCTGTCTGTCAGTCTACCTGTGATTTTCTCCTCTCCTCTCCTCCTGTCATCAATCTCTCAAGAAATATCTCAGCATGATGCAATCACATACCTTTTTTTTGTAACGCCTCATTTCTTTGATAATTTCATGTCCTGTGTGAGAGTATGACCAATTAGGTTAGATGCTTACGGTGTAATAAAGTGTCACAGTTGCACCATAGTGTTACTCATATTTCAGCCTGATTTTATGCAAAATTTAAAGCCTGTTGCCTTTCACTTTGGTTTCAGGGAAAACTCTCGCAACAAATCTGCCAGCAGTGTTTTTAAGCATATCATGACACGATTTTTAAAGAGTATCAGTCTCATCAAAATTCAGCAATCCATAAATTATTCTCCCACATAGCTCTCTCTCAGAACTACACATTTACTGTGCATAGAAATGGAGGTATACATTAACCCTGAAATGAGTCAACTCACCTTCAGGGGTGTCCTCTGATAACATGCTGTCCCGTCTCAGTCTGTCTTCCTTGTCATCAAGTGAAAAATGGAGAGGAACGGAGAAGCAACAGGCCAGTACATTCAGTCCTATTGTATCCCGGCAGTCGTCAGAGTAACAGTAAACCTATTGTAACGGCACCCTTTATGAAGCATGGCGCTAGTGTGACCCGGCTGCCCATGCTCCTTGGCTCATTTGTACTTTTGTGTGTGTGTGTGTGTGTGTGTGCATCTGAAAGTGGGTGAGTGTGTGTGCATGCATACTGGGGTCATGTGTGAGTGTTACAGGCTCCAACTTGCTCGTGTGTGTGTGTGTGTGTGTATGTGTGTGTGTGTGTGCAGGGGGAGGCTGTGACAACAATGAGTGACAGTACCAACTGTTGAATGTGAGACCTCCACAGGAGCCAGCTTCTTTGTTAAGAGACGAGCTGACTGATGTGCCAGTGTTGCACTCTAGAGGCTAAGGCTGGTGTGAACTGCAGCACAACACTCCTGACTCAAAGTAATGGTCTTTGTGATTAGTTTGGATTGTGTGTGTGTGTGTGTGTGTGTGTGTGTGTGTGTGTACGTGCACATGTTTGCTCAAGTTCAATTACTAGTGAGGGGGAGGAGGAGGAGGAGGAGGAGGAGGAAGCAGAGAGAAGGAGTGCCAGTGCTGAAATACAGCCTCCTTCTTACAGCGGTATGGCTGGAATGCAGGTGTACACACACATGCATGTGAGTGAAACAAAATAATAGAGCATAGGCATACACTATCAGAAAATTGTAGTACATAGCACAATGTTTGCTTCTTTGTTTTATTTTTTGTTTTACAATTTTTGCAACATGAAACACTCTCTCTGCTTAGACCCTTGGTTTAGATAAAAACAAGACTAACAGTCTACAGCCAGGCTGGTGGCTCTGCGAGGCTGCACTTGAGCTAAATGCTAACGTCAGCAAGCTAACATGCGCACAATGATAATGCTGGCATGTTGATGTTCAGCAAGTATAATTGTTCACCATGTTTGCCATGTTGCTTTAGAGTGTTAGCATGCACACATTTGCTAATTAGCACTAAACACAAAGTACAGCTGAGGCTGATGGGAATGTCATGACCAACAAGCAGTGACAGTCTGCATCCTTAGGAAGCATCCCATGTGTTGAATTGCTGACGTGGATAACGCTAAATGAATGATACTGGATACTGAAGCAGGCCTCCCCTCTTAATGTCTGTGCCCCGAGTCTGACCTTGGGCTTCCTCAAGGGATCAGTGCCATGTGTCCCCTCAGCTGTGGAGAATTAAAAGAGAGACAGAGAGTGAATGAGAGGAAAGAGAGGGAGACTCTACTTGGTATGCATCTTATGTTCAAAGGGTTGATGCCCATACAACAGGAACTTGATTGACATGTGTGTGTGCATGGGACATGGGTATGTATAAATATTCCTGGGTGTGATGGCTAATCTTGCATCCCGGCCGGTTTTGATCCCTTTGACTGGTAAGAGATGAGGGCATGGTGCCTTTATGTCTCCGGGATCAGCTGCACTAAGTCTGAGCTTAAGAAGTGAGATCCGGTAGAAGAGTGAAACTACAAAGGCTGTGTGCCTGAAATAGTGCAGGAAAGGGGCTGAGGCATGAACACACACATGTTGCACTTGTTGCTCATCTGATCCGCCATAAGTTGCATACATCAGACATCAGACACAGTCATATAAAACCACATCCAAGCTTGAAAATTAGGTTTCAAATACGCTGGACAGTTTTGGCTCACAGCGCCCTCTGCTGCCAGATAATCAGTACAGCCCAATTCTCCCAGAAGATCCTGGATAGTAGACTTGTTTAAAGGTTTCTTCTCAATATTTATGGTATGCTCAGAGGATGTGAGGTCTTTTAATGGAAAGCCTGAATTACCAACTGGAGGTGCAGAGTTTTAAAGTTGCAAGCCTTTACCAGGAAGAGAGGACCTAACAAAATACATCATGAGTTGCGTATGGAAATCCAACACTGTAGCGTGACCCAGACTAGGGATTTAAAGCAGGGACTGCTGCAGGGATTTTGACCATTTGATTTTTAAGTGTAAGAAAGTGCAATACTAAATTGCTGGAGTAAACTTTGAAGTCTCTAAATCTTTAAATGTGCCTGTGATTAAGGCTACGAGATCAATTAGCTTGATCTTCAAGGATAAGGCTGGTGATATACTGTATTTTTTTTATTGTTAAACAAATCCCATGAAAAGACCAAAACCACCAATGAACGTATCCCACTAACAAATATTTCCTGAAGTCTGATATATCTAAATAAATTACAGTGAACATGGGCACTGTACTTTATTTTGAGTCAATCCCACATATACATTTTATATCAGCCCTGCTGATGGAAATACTCACCAGGGCACCAAATGTGTATTAATCCACAGCCGAAAATATTCCCCAAAAATGCAGTATTTACTCCTATTTGAGTTATGTTTGTTAAAAACTACAACGGCCAACTGCTTTGGAAATGATTTAGTTTTTACATTTTTTTTTAAAGAAACAATATTATTTGTGACCAGTTGTTAGAGACGTACGTTTACAGAAGGAATAAGTGCCACATACAGGTAGGGAAGTTGCAAATTATTGAGAGATGGACTAAAGCATGATTGCAATTTTCACAGGATTTCTTGACAATAAGAAACATATAGAATAACACCAGAATTATTCTTTGAAACATTACACATGTGCAATATGAAGAAAATATAGATGCAAAAAGGACCAGTCAATTAAAGAGACAGGAGTCGTATGTGAGAAAGAGAAGAGCCTTTTATTCAGCACTGTTTTTATTCCAATGTTTTCAAAGGAGAGAGCAAGGAGAAGACTGTTTGAGAATCAGTTGAAGGTGACAGGGAAAGAAATACGGATAACATGTACAAGATTTGTTTTCTTTTTCTTTCATTTTTACATTTTTTTCCAGCAACAAATGTTCAGAATGGGAAAGTACACTCAGTAAGAGATGGTTACTGCTTGTATTTTCCGATGATGAGCATCAACTGCTACAGTACTCTAGATCGGGGTAAAGCACCGCGACCATACAGCTTTGACCTTTTTTCTTTTCTCATAGTAGTGTAGAGTTCTTACATCGGTTTAAAAAAAAAAGGAACGCAAAGGATAAAACTCACTTATTTTTCAGTTTTGGCCCTGAATGTATATAATTTACAAGTCTTATTCTGAACAAGCCAACCTTTGAAACACATGCCGTCAGTCATGTGATTTCTGAAGTACTTCATACATGATTGTTCTCATGCTTTTGCATGAGGCAAGATTTAAAACTTACTTTTCCACTCATTCCAGTTGTTTGGCATGTACACTACGCTGCTGTATAACCAAATGCCCCAAATCTGGCTAAATCCTAGCATTACTTTGGAGAGCTTTACAGTAGCAGTGTAATCCAAGATAGCAACTTTTAGTCCTTTTTAAAGGAAAAGGAAAAAAGGTAATGGGAAGTGGTGAGTCATCTCAAGAGTGCACCAAATGAATGCATGTAGCCTGCATTCATTTGTATCAAGCACAACTATTTCAAGGAGAAGCTAGTAGTTGTCTTACTTTGAATCTCTAAAATGGAGCCGCACAACTGAACAACCCTCAGTCATGTCGAGAAAAAAAAGAAACACCAGAACAGAAGCAATGACAAATAAAGATGAAGCAAAGCACAATGTTTCTTTGCAGATCAGGAAGGAGAAACGCTGCATGTGGGAGACAAACGGCAGAAGTCCTATTCAGCCAGCTCCTGAGCGTGGCTTTTGTTCTGCTTCATCCACTCTGGTGAAAAAGGGGGCTTTACCTGCAAACCCCACAACACCTGCAGACTCCAGCAGAACCATGAGGTAGATCACTGGTCAAACTGACCAAAAGAGAGAGAAAAAAAAAACCAACCTCCTGAAAGATGTCCGTTGGGTGTAAAACTTGAAATTTCATAAAAGTACGGCTCTTTTTTCATGTCACGTCTTGAAGTTTATATTAAAAAAAAAGGAAAGAGGGAAAATAAGGAATTACCTTGCTCTGAGTTTGTCACCTTTCTTTTCTGTCAGTATTGCTGTGGGACTCTCAATGTCTTTATTGCTACCAGAGACTAGATAGCGAAACACGGAAATCTCATGATTTCACACACACATTTGAGCAATCAGAATCAGGAAAAATGTCGATGAGAATGTTTGATGTGACGTAAGGAAAGGCACCTTTTCCAATAATAAATTTATACTGGGTGGGGGGGTGGTGGTGGTGGGGGTGGAGAGGGGAGGGATAGGGGGCTCCTCCTCTGGCATTTGTTTGAGAATCCTTGAAAAGAAAAAAAAAGAAAATAAAGAAGAGCATGTGGTTTCTTATCAAAATAAATCTTGTTTTTTTTTTCCTATGATTAGCCAGCTGCTTTACACTGTCCTCATTTTCCAGCACAAACGTCGGGGCTGTGCAAAAAAGTTCATGTATCTGGTCCAATCAGAGAAGGCGGTGACTGTAATCACTGTGATGTCATCAGCAACTTCCCACCTGCCCTCTGGCTCAGAGAGCGGTAATCTAGCCTAAAAAATAAAGGCACAGAAAGTGGAAACATTAATATAAAAACTATTAACTAATATGAACAGCAACATTAGTATCTTATTATCTTTGACCTACACAGTGTGGTGCTATTTTTAAAAAATGAGGGTCATAGGGTCTTAATAACTATTAGATTATTGATATCAAGTTTTTCTTATTGTGCCCCCTCCACTCATATGTGTTTTTCTTATTGTGACTTCACTTGGATGTTTGAGTTTCACTGTGCAGTTTGACACTAGAAGGCTGTTTTCATTCATCTGCTGAAGACTACTACTACTATTATTATTTAATATTTTAGATGCCTTACAACATGTCTGGAGGGGCTTTTTAAGAATTTGCTCTTGCGTCTTATTTACTGTCTTTGGTACCTTTTTGTAATGAGGCACTCTGTATAAAAGGTTTTATAAATTGTAACTTTTTACAACCTGGTAACCCCTGAAATTCTTCTTATTAATGGCTTCTAACTGATCTGTAAAGCCTTAGTAATTGATTCATTAACCTTTAATTAAGCAAGTACTTACAACATGTAACAATAACTTCTATTATGTGGCAGTAAAGTTGCAGAAATAAACAACTTTCTGGCGTTTACGTCAAACGGCTTACGTTCAGAAGCTAAAGCATACCTGTGATTACTTGCTGAGTTGACTGTAAGGAGATGAGTTGTTGGAAGAATCCACTTGCTGCTGCGTGCCGTTTTCCTGAAAAGCAAAACAGCGTCTCTCACTTAGAGTGTGATAATAACTACCTTCATTGTGTTTGAACTGAGATAATTAATAGTTTCAGAGGGCGAAAACTTCAAAAACAACTCAAGGCCCATGAATGGAAGATGATTGGACTGGCGTTGGCTGTTGTAATCTTCTAAAACAATTATTGTTTTAAGATATATCACATTTAAATGGTCACCAGGAAGAAAGGTAATGTCTTGAATGAAGAGTTGAATGAGACAAAGATACAATAAACTTACAGCTGCTGCCTGCATGGGAGGATACTGAGGCATGTAAGCTCCCTGGACACCAGGGTTGGCTGAGATATACTGTAAAATAAGAAAAAATTAAATTAAATACAAATTATTGAATGGCATGTTGCTATATCTTGCCATACATGCATCTTGTACTACTCTGCTTTATTGATACAGCACTTACAACACAGTCGATCCAAAGTGCTTTATATCATAAAGATTTAAAAAAAAAACATAAGAAAGGAGAAAACATGAGAAAAAAATAACAGAAAACACGAAGAATCACATGTTTACACCTTCACATAGACATAACAAATTCCTAGAGAGGCTTCAGGAGCAGATTAGGTTAGATGCATGTAGATAATTTGGAGCAGCTATTGAGAAAACCCTGTCACCCGTAGCATTTAGTCCTGAATCTAGCAGTAAGGGGACATTAAGAAGGGGCTTTATTTATTATGTCATGCACATATAAGTGCCCTGCCCACTTCGACTAGTGTATAAGACACACACACACACAAAAACTACTGTTGCTGTGGTGAAACATTTGTCAGACGTGAACGTAACTTCTTATACATGACAAACAAGAAAATTTCTCTCACGTCCCAAGTTTGTTATAATCATCCATTTAGAAGAACTCATCAGAATAAGTATATTATATACAAAATAAAAGTATTTTCTCTTCAGGGAGACCAGTAAACCTGCCTGTTTCTACAGCTAATGCTAATGTACCTGAACGCAACTTTTGGCCAAATTCTGCTTCACACCAAGACTTTACACTGTTCATCATCATCATGTTTTCTACCAAACATCAACTTAGCATCTTGTCTTGTAAATCAAAAACAATTTGCGAGTATCATGACTATTAAACTGTAATCTGTCAATCATAATGTCCATGCAAAATTTAAAGATCTTTCCAGTCTATGTATAACCACTGTCATACTACAGATTGCATATACTGAAACTAAGATCTTGACAAAATATTTGTGAGTACTTTCAAACTATCAACTATACAGATTTTATTTGATCAATGCTGTGTGTGTGACGTAGGATCCACTCACCGCTCCAGTGTTTCCCAGTGACAGCTGACCCATCTGCTGAGTAATCATGGCTGAGGGGTGCAGTGACATGGAGGGGTCCACAGAGGGAGACATCACAGCAGCCTGTCATACAAGGCATAACACATGATTCTACGGAATAAATCAACTAACTCTGATAAAACAACTGATAAAATACCATATATAGGCTGTAACAACAGTAGCAGGCAAAGTATAAATATAGTTGAGCTACCGTTTAAAACATGTGTATGTAGGATAGACCAGAAAGATTAGCCAGGAAAATAGATATTTTGTGGCTTTGAGGTTTGACAAAATGTAAAATTAAACATTTGCAACTCTGTGATAATATGTGACTCTGAGGTAAACGCTAAGTATTCTGTTCTTGTTGGTTACGTTAAGGGATGAAAATATGTAAAAGGTGTGACGTAGTCTGTTTTCAGATGGAGTATGTTCCTTTAAACATGACGCCTTTAGGGAATAGACCATTTCCTAGTAAAAAGTGGGGGAGGGGCAGATCAGCAGAGACACTTGTTCCACTGGAAACCATCTGTTGGAAGAGTCAAAGAGTCACAAGACTGTCTCTGCTTCAGGCATTTCCTGCTGGATCCGGAGAGGGAGAGGGAGAGAGGGAGAGGGAGGAGGGTGGGGTGGGGGTGTAGTGGCTGAATGTCTTTTCATACACACTCCAACACACGTATGCACACTTGTACATATAAATATGCAGTGGCTATTTCCCTGAATCCGTCTCAGCACTGTGCCTCTCCTACATTTGGGGAAGTTTTGGACGTTGTTGGTTTGATTGCGTCAGCAGAACAGGCTGATTAAAGTAACACTGTGAGTTACTGTGAGCTCAGAGCTTTAGCTGTAGCGGCGCCACACACCCATTTCCTGTACACAGAATAGGAGGTGGTGTGTGAGTGTATGAATAAAAAAAAAAAGCAAATGCTGTAGTTCCCTTACCGGGTGTTGCATGATATACGGTTGATGTGCCACCCAAGAATGACTCTGTACCTAACGGAGGGTCGGGCAGGAAGGGGGAGGCAGAAGAGAGACAGATGAAAAAAGAGAGTTACTGATGTCTTGAATGAAACTTTTATGTTACAAACTAACTTTACAATTGCAATAATTATTGTAAAATACAAATACAAGGATGTTATCAGTCTAAATAATACATTTGGACTGCAACAGCATATACCGTATCTATCCATGCGTTTTGAAGCCACTATTCCTGCTCAGGGACTTTGACATATTTTTAGGGCCAATCTGGTTCCCCCTCGGTTGGCATGGCACTAAGGAGCTTTTAAACTACCGCAATGACCTCAGCCATTACAATGACCTTCAAACTCCATGAATCTTACAATTCTGCCGCCTGCTCTGAGGGTATGTCTGTCTGATTAGACGTTAAATAAATGTTTACCTCCCAACAAATAGCCCCAGTTTAAGTCGGCAATTTGGCCCCTCACTGACAGCTGGGCGAGGTCCTGCCTCCCCCTCCTGAGGTGCTCAGTGGTTCTCCAGAAGCTGGCTGAAAGTTATCCTGGTAGCCTTTTACGAGCATGTCCCATACTCTGGTTTTTGCGTATGTAACTATAAAAGGTGCAGCCTTTTTCTCCCAAGTTCATCACCTGTGCCAATCAAGCCTCCCTTTTTTAGCTCTACAGCTTCCCTCACTGCTGGTGTCCACCAGAGGGCTCTTGGGCTGCCTACCTGCACAAGGTAGGTATCAGGTGCAATGGGCAGGAGTAGGGAAGATGCAGATGTTGTGGATATTGGCAGCAGAAATCGGACATTAGAATGAGGGGGAGGAGCTGGAGCATAAAATCAAGAGATACCAACTGGATATTGTTGGACTCGCTTCCCATACAGCATTGCCTCTGGAACCAAACTCCTCCATAAACTCGATGGATGTGTGGTAAACAAAAACAGTTTTGCTTGGATGTGACTGCTAGATGCAGTCTGACTGTTGTCTGGGTGTGTGCACTTAAATTATGAGTGAGTTGGGTCCTTGAGAAAGCTTCGCCTACTCCATAATCTTACTTGGTGTTCATACGTGCAATGAATAGGACACCTGGAGGGGAGTACCTGAGAGGAACTGCCGCCCACATCTGATTGAAAAGGTGAGCCTTTGCTGGAGTTGAATACTAGTTATGGATTGGTACAAAAAACTCCTCGTTCAAACACAAGAAAGCTCATACAGTAAGTGTTCACAGTACCAGAGCCCCTAAGGTGCCAGGTCGATGATCGACTTTGCAGTTGATTCATCAAAGGTAAGCTCTCCACATGGCGAGAATGTCTACCAGACAGGCCTGGAGGACCCAAACATGTTGTGGGTTCATCTGAAGAACATCTGGCAGAGGGGTTATATTCGAAACCTCTATTGTGTGTTGCAGCCCTGCTAAACAAGACCCCTCAGATTCATCCCTCACATGCAAATTAACTTCAAGTGACGCGTTTCTGGTGCACAGAAAGTAATGAATCAAAACTTATGACTGAAATATTACAAAACAGTGAGCAAGAACCCAATTCAGACGAAGCGTGACTCAAAGTTAAGATACTGAAAAGAGGAGGGTTTTTTCTGCTTCATTCCCATGAACCACTAAGCTTACTGTCATATTACATGATTTATGGTTGACCAAGCTCTTCAAACACTAAACAATTCAAGTAATCACCCACTGTCACATGGAGCAGCCAACGTGTGATGTGGTCCAGGGTGGCTTTAACACATCTTCTTACATCTGTAGCCTGCACAACCCACACACAAGCAAAAATATACCCTAACCCGGATATACACACCATAACCTCAAATGCAACATAGAGGGGAAGAGAGATACAGTGCGAGAGAGGTGATTTAAATTCAGCTCTGGCCGTTGGACATGTTCATATTCGGGATCTTCTGCAGTACCTGGTAAGCAGAGACTGGAGACATGTAGGGAGACATTGTAGGCTGCACAGTCATTATCCTGTTAGTCACTGGATACGGAGAAGGATAGTACCTAGGAAACAGACAGTATTTCAAAACAAAGCTCAAGAATAATGACTCTAGTTGAAAGTGAAACTGTGTCATTACCTGCTATAACCTGAGTGTAACTTACCCATTCTGTATAGCTCCTGAGGACGGGTCATAGGTAAGAGTCATTGCACCCTGAGGTGAGGAGGCAATAATAAGGAATTACATATTTGTATCTTACAACTGTATCATAACAACTGAACCCATACAGTATATGAAATAATAATCAGTACATATGGAAATGATCACTTTATCAGCTACAATGGGTTCATAAGGGAATCATTTTAGCATTTTTCCATGAAATGGCTCAACATGAAACATTTCCTGGTGTACAGACGATCAAAAACTGGAATGGTTGTATTTTTGATGAGTTCAACTTTGTCTCAAAAGCCTGGAAAAGAAGGCAAAATTGACTATTTAATTAGTATTTACACTGATTTCTCCATTATTATATAGTAAATGTGTTTGCAAGTGATTTATGAATTATGTTGTAGGCAATGAAGGGCTAAAGGTTTGACTGTGAAAGTTGTTCAAGTTGGTTTTCCATTTTTTTTATACGCAACACTCTGGTTCCGGCTTATGTGACTCTATGGTGTCTGGTAAGGGCACAGTTATATGCATGACACAATAATAAAAACTTAATTCATTAATTAATTCTCATCACAATAACAAGTAGCACAGACGGGGCATTACAATACATGTGAGATGACAGGCAGATACATACTAGTCTGAGATCCCCTGTCTGTCCATTGGGAAGAAATCCGCTGTGAGCATGTTTCTTCCTTTGACTGTCTGCAAACTTACACAGCAAGGGCTGAGAGGGAGCTGGGGGCACAGCACAAAACAGTCACTCAACAATCAATCACCGCTGCCTCCGCAGTTTTCATCACAGGAAAAGTGTACAGAAAGGTGACATTCTTTCCTACCCAGAGCTCCAGAAGCTATCTTGATAAACTTCCCATTGAAGTGGGAGATGACGGCATTACACTGCTCTGTTGTGTCCATCCTGACGGGGGAGGAAATAAAACAACAATGACTCATCGTTAAATCACACAGAGACGATCTACAGCAACGTTTTCTTTAACACAAAATGGCATTGTGAGGTGTGACGCAAATTGGGAACTGTTGGCACCATTTATAGAAAAGTTGACTGTCCCTCCTCTTTTTAATGCTAGTTCACATTCTGTACAGTTATAAACAACAACCAAAGTAGACTCTTACGCAAATGTAATATAATAATCTGCTGCATGTATATGAAGGAACACGAGCTAATAAATGGTATCTTAGCTTGTCTTCACTTGGCCTCCCTTCAAAACAATAGTAGGTTTGGCAGTTGTATTACAAAGATCATGGGTGGCTCGCAAAAGTCAAAGAAAAAAGTCAACACAAATGTCAACACAAACACGGCCACGAAGGTTCTTGTAATTTATACGGCTTGCTATCACAAACTTAATGACAGCAGTGTAAATACAGGTCCTGTACAGACAACAGGATATGACTGGCTCCAGTTAAGACATTTGACAGTCGAGCTCAAAGATGCCAAGTGTGAACGTAGTCTTGGTTGCTCTAAATTGCAATAAAACTCAACCGCCAGTGATTTATTGTGTTTTATAATGTCAAACACATACCATAATAGAAAATCATTTGTGGCACATGTTCACATCATCTTACTTTTAATAAAAAGTGATTCAATTTTAGTTTACCAATTATTGGGCTTAAACAGTAGCTACACAGTGCCACTGCTAAGCACTAAATATAATTATTTGAGTGGTAATTTGGTGTTTGTTCATTATGTATCATCACAGGTTTGTGATCAAACCCGTAGGTTTATTCTACATAAATGAGTGCTCCGTTTTGTCAATCTTCTGTAACCAACCTGGCGAAGCCCACGCCTCGGCTGTTGCCGCTGTAGTCTCGGAGGATCCGTGTGGAGACGACCTGGCCGAAGGGCTGCAGCATGTTCTCCAGCTCTTTCTCATCCACAGAGAGAGGCAAGTTGGAAATGTACAGATTTGTGGGGTCCTGCTCCTGTTGCTGCTCACAGGAAAGACGATGGAAAAGAAGAAGTGTATTGAATGCCATGTGCTTTATAGTATATTTTGCATGTGACATCTGACCTGAGAGAGAGCCACATGCTAAAATGCAAGAATAATTTCTCACAAATCATGCAAATTTGTATTAAACCACAGATAAAGGCAGTGCTGCGCTATTCACTCCTCACTGACAACTGAAAGACTGACTAAATATATTTTCTCTGCTATGAATCTTGTCTGTGTGGATGAGGTTTGTGGTTAAGGTTCAGAGGAAGACATTTGGTTAAACAAACATTAATAAGCTTTCCTGTACACGCACATGACCACACACACACACACACACACACACACACACACACACACAGAAACACACTTCATGTGTACTGTGCAGCAGCTCAGCGCCTCTATGGTCTTCCCTAGAAACAGCAGGAGAACAGCGTAGCCTAGCTACCACAACACACAAACTGTGCTCTGCTGTGTTTGTTCCAAACAGAGCAGCTACAAGCAGACCTCCAGAGAGCAACCCTTCATCAATGAACTCTCACCCACGAATTTAAGCACAGCAACGCAGGCCAGGGCAAGGGAAAGGACTGAAAGAAATGTAATGATCCAGGCAATTTCCGCTGCCCACTACGAGACAAATCTCAGATGTGATGCAGACATACTGTGTCTGTCATCTAAAAATATTTTTGAAAAATGAAAAACTGCCGTGCTTTACTTTAAATTAGTCACAGAGGATCAAGAATGGCTCAAAGCAGCAGTACTGTTGCTATAGTGCTTCAGTGCAGATATGCCTACATTAGTATGCATGAATGATAATTGTTAACACTCAGTGACATAGTAATAATACTGGTAAAAAAATCTGTCCAATCTACACAGTACCACCTAACCAGGATGTTGTGTTAGTGTGTAAGCTGGTGGGCCTGTGTGTAACGTGTCACACTGACTGACAGGTTATTTGGCAGAGAGAGACGTGACATCTGGTTTCTACAGTGAAAGTAAATGGGGTCACGGGAAGAACAGCTTGTCAGCTGAGGTCATGTGACCAGTCTAATGTCATTCTCCAACACACACTGGACAAATTGCACGCATTAAAGAAGCACATGCCCAAATGTTCACAAGCAAGACAAGTAGGCACAAACACACACACATACGAGACACCTGCATCAAACTCACCTTGGCCATCTGGGCCTGTATGCCGCTGGTTTTCAGAGCATGTACTGCCTTTAAAGCAGCCGCCGGGCTGTCAAAGTCCACAAAGCCGTAACCTGTAGTTGGTGGAACAGCATTTACATGAACAATCACTAAAGAATAATAATAATTATCTGAAAAAGAAGGGGGAAAAAAACTATTGTACATTTTGTACTATCGCCATTACTGAGAGATAGGTCATATACATTGATATTTATGGTTTATTATTGAGAACATAACACAATATCTTTCATGTTAGCAATCATGATATACCATTTTGTTTTATAAATCAACACTACAAAACAATTTTTGGAAAAGCAGATTTCTCTTAGAGGGATTTCTGAAATATTTTAAAGGAATAGTTCGATATTTTGGGAAAACTGCTTATTCACTTAAGAGTTAGATGAGAAGATCAATACTACTCATGTCTGTGTGGTAAATATATAGCTGGAGCCAGCAGCCGGTTAGCTTAGCTTAGCATTAAGACTGGAAACTAGCCTGGCTCTGTCCAAAGGTTAAAAAAATCTGCCTTCTAGCACCTCTAAAGCTCATTAATTAACACGCTATATCTTGTTTCTTTAATCCGTACAAAACCAAAATGTATAAATGACAACTTGCAGTTTTATGGGAGACTATTTTCATACACTGTGGAAATGAATGACAACCAGGAGCTGGCTGGAAGGTACGGACATTCAAAAATCTAAAACAACATGGTATGTGTACTAAGTATGCAGTTACATAAGTATGCATAAAATGTAGTGGAACATGCAAAAACACTGATGTCATACTTTATGAATGTCAGCAGGAAACAACAGTTACTTTGATGCCCCAACTAAACAATTGATCAGGTGAGTCTCCATACTTAAACATTCAGCAGAGATATGTTCCAGTACTGGAAGAGGATTTAAGTTATAGTGTTAAATATGCTTTTTTTTTTATTATTCGGGCAGCCCTGATAAATGATGACTGGTAAGTTAATAACCTTACTGACCTTTACATTTGTTGGTTGTCTTGTCCAGGATTGCCTTTGCTGACTGAATCTTGCCATACCTGCACGCACATCAACATGTAGATTAGTGTCAAATAACTCTCTTTGAAAAAAACAAATCAACAAGTGAGACTGGTGATAGTATTTTATCAAACTGGCTCTTAATCGCCTTGGAGCTTCTCATTATTTATTGTTAATATCAGTCAGATTTCTGTGTATCCATTTCCAGAGGAGTTTGTACAGAGAGCACCTTCACTCATCATGACAGTCTAGTGAGGTCAAAAATAAACTCAAACACAAGCAGAAAAGAACAATTTATGAAAATAATAAAAATACTGGTCATATTCATGGAGATACCAGGGGCACATGCTGTACATCAATACTCTCTCCTACATGTTTCCATGTTCAACACTATGAATTCAGTTTCAACCTTTCAGGCTTTGCTTCATCTCTCAATTTATACTGAAGTTGAACTGTGGCACAAGTCGCGAGCTATCTGAGCGCACACACATACAGACTGAATGCCTAGCTTACATCACCATTCAGACCTTGCTGCTATGAAAAGCGCTTTCATTTCTGCTTTGTGCTGGCAAACACCATTGGGAACATGAACAAAACACAAGCAAACAGGACACAAACAGCTGCTGCTGCTGCTGGTTCCATGGGTGAATGCCTCTCTCCATATGCTTGTGATTCAGAGGGAAAGAGAGGAGACAAAACTCCACTAATTATGGCATCCACCACACTAACCGCTCGGACTGAAGCCTATAGTATCAAGTATCGAACATGTTCACTGGGCTGCTTTAATAGGATTCTTTTTTAGAAAACAATCATTTTTACAGTCTGCTTCATATACCACAGTTGAGCTATGACTTTTCCATGTGTGTGTCTGTTTATAGAGGTGATGATAAACGACATGATGGTCGGAGCATTTTATGTGTCAGTGTACACACTATTGTTAAACTGGTGTGTGTTTTTTGAATGCCAACGTAGATTATTTTGCACAAAAACATTTCAATAAATAAATTTCAATTTAATTTTGGTATTTATAGCCATTTAAATGCAAAATATTTCTTTTTATTAAGTACATTTTCCCAAAAGTCTCTTCTTATGAAAAAAGGAAACCTATCAAAAACAACTTTTGTGAGTTACTAAAACCCAGTTGAAACCCAGAGTAATGACATTTTTTAGGGTTAGAAGCTCGTAACAAACGAATAATTTGGCATTTTGGGAAATATGTTTTTTTGTTTTCTTTCCAAGAGTTAGATGAGAAGATTGACACCACTCTCATATCTGTATGGTAATTATGAAGCTACCGCCCACACAGCTGGTTAGCTTAGCTTAGCACAAAGACTGAAAACAGGGGGAAACAGCTAGCATGGCTCTGTCCAAAGGTAACAAAATATGGCTAATGCTACCAGCCCTTTAAAACTCACTAATTAACATTACAAAAAAGTGTAAAAAATAACATGTTGTGGTTTTACAGGGGTTAGCTGTTTCCAGTCTTTGCGCTAAACTAAGCTAAGCTAACCATCTCCTGGCTGTAGCTTCATATATATCGTACAGACATGAGAGTGGTTTCAATCTTCTGATCTAACTCTTGTCAAAGCGAAGAAGCATATTTCCCAAAATGTCAAAATATTCCTTTAAATTAAGAATTAATTCACAAAAAACATTACTAAATAGTGCAAATGTGCAGCTAAGTTTTACAGGCTGTATTTTTGTACAGTATGTGCCTGTGGTCGGAGAGACCATCATCATATCAGACTGGAATGACATTGGTATGTGATATCTTAGGTCTGCCACATTGGCCTCTGTTTTCAGCAAACAAGCAGATCAGTGACAAACCACTGGTGTGCACACACATAAGCATACTTGTTATGTTCATACATGTGTGTGTACTCACTGGTGACAGAGTTTGACCAGGTCCAGGTCTGTAGTAGCAGGAGGCAGGCCGCGGATGTACAGGTTGGTTTTGCTGAGCTGCTCCAGGCCTGTGCTGCTGCTGTTGCTGCTGCTGCTGGGACTGGACGGAGTCATGGGGTAGGACTGCACACAGGAAACCCACTGTTAGGAAGTGTATAGTCGCTAGATAATGTAATTTAAACCCAGGTCAACAGTGACCACAAGAACACCTCATCAAAATGCGACATTACATGCTACATTAAAAGTCACTCTTGCACGCTTCTCAAGATGATTTGCACTTTCATTGTATTTTCATTTTATGCTACTTTATACTTACTACTCCATTTCAGAGGGAAATATTGTAAATTTTACTGCACTACATTTATCTGACACTTATAGTTACTTTACAGATTAAGATTTTATATGAAAAACATATGATGCAGTGCTTTACTAATAAACTACCCAGCAGTGTACAAAGTAGGCTACCAAAAACTAGCTACACATTGACAAACAAAGTAAGTACATCCAATAATATAATATATTATCAATAATATAATAAATTGAAAGGAAAATTGCATTATGAAAACATCTACTTTTGATACTTTAAGTACATTTAGTTGATGATCCTGTACTTGTACTTATGTAACTTCTTCAATGTGGGACTTTTAATTGTAATGGATTAATTTTAGATGATAGTATTTCTAGTTTTACTCAAGTAAAGGATTTAGATACTTCTTCCACCACTGTCAAGGTCTCAGTGGCAGGTACGTTTGACCTTTAAGCTCCTGGTTGTTGTAAAAAGGTGATTCTGTCCACCAATATACCACATTACATTCAAATATGTCTATTCTTGTATGTGGGCCTTCATGAATCACAGTGTGATTAAATCTTCTCATGCCTTATACCCTGCTGTTTATCAGAAAACCCTAGTTTTCTTCATACTTGTGAGCCAAACCACGGAGCGCTGCGCTGCCCTGCCCTGCAAAGCATTTCCTTCCCCTTACACATTCATTAAAATAGCTCCCAGCCACCCCAAACCCTCTCCAGATCAGATCAAAGACAAAGCATGGCGGAATCGCACCATCTGTCCATAACCAAGGGACAATCCACTCCAAGAGCCAAAGCCAATGGATACAACTATAACCATGCCAACCAGAATCACTGAGATATTCTTTCACACTCATGTGATGGTGAAATGTTAATAGCAGCTTTTTTTCCTTTTACCGATGAAGAGTTGATCACTGTGGCAGGAACATCTGTTAGGCCTGTTATGTCTTCAAGTAGAGGCCTTACATTTTTGCTGGTATGCAATTACGGCGCTAACTTTTGTTTGAGACCATCAAGGGTTCACATAAGGCCTCCGAGACGGTACGCCTACTCCATTAGATGGCAGCTACGGTGGTACATTTCACAGAGGCATCATCACACCTTATAGCAGACTGAACCTCTGTTACACCTACGCTGAAAACTCATTCACCACTTCCCTGCAGGGACTCATATGTGGTTGCTTTCAGATTCCTGTCCTCAAAGTGACATACAGCGCCTTCTGATGAATAAATATTACAGTTTAAACCTGAAAGGTGGATATTCTGGGTGTTATAGGGGCTGCAGGCTCGAAACTGGACCCACAATCCACTTCATCTGACACAAGGCTCACATTTCCATCATCAGGGGTTATAATAACAGCTGCATCTCACCTCTGTGCCTGCTTTCTATCCCCATGTTCCAAATAAATCAAAAAGGTGTGATGGGAAAGCAAAGGGGGCACAGCCTTCAAATACCTTTTTGTTCACCTGAGAGGTCAAAATGAAGGATTCAGGCAGAACAGTACAGCACACTGACATACATTACATTACACTGAGCTCTCTCTCTCTCTCTCTCTCTCTCCCTGGATTCACTCAGAATGCACTAATCTATAAAATGGACTACAATTACCGCCATGCATATTGACCAGAGTGGGCGAGCGACTGGGCAAACAAGGTTATATGGACATAATAATTAAAGTCTCGGTTGTAGAGCTATAGATCGGGTGAGCAGCTGGTTTTATCCTTCCATGTAGCCAATCAGAGGATCAGCTTCCCGTTTGATAAGTCGACCGAGAGCAGTGGATCTATTCTCTTTTATAGGATTCAATTCATTTGGTGTTGAAAGAATGGGATATAAATGCTTATATCCCATATGAAAGCCAGAAAGGGCTTTCCAATATCATCGGTGGCTGCTGTTCAAATGCTGCCTCAAATGTGAGCAACAAAGTAGGCAGAGAATAATCATAAAAAAAAACAAAAAAACAATGTGTGTGTCTTTGGCCTACCTGCTTACGATTGGCTGTCTTCAGCGGGTTGCCTGTGTTTGCAAAGATCATCCTGGAGATTACAGATGTATTTTATTTCCCCCAAAAACAGAAAATCGCAACGACGAGCCACTAGAGACGGAATCCGAGCGGTGAGAGGAGCCTATAAAATAAAGCCAGACGGTTTAAAACATCAGCATACTGAACGGGCTGGTTAACAGTAATAAAGCCTCGGTCCTGCATAGGTATACTACTGACACATCTATACAGTCAGATGCACACCAGGCGATGGACCAACCCTCCGGTCCGGTTCATTGATCTACGACGTCCTACTGCAGACCGCTAGGCAGTCCCACCTACTACAGACCAAACCATCTCCGCCTCTGCAGGGTGTTTGACATCAAATAAACTGCGTGGTCGCCTCATAAAAACTCGCACCGGCGGTTTGTTTTTTATCACAAAGGCACGTCGAGGCGTCTGGTGCCTGTGGATCAATGTACAATCGGATACGAAATGCTTTGGGGTTTGTTTTGCAGGCGCACAATGAGTTGGGACGAACACTCGTCGCCTTTCATGTTGTTGTCGTCCGCACATACCAAGCATTCTTCACCCCCACCTCCTCCAACCACACACACACACACACACACACACACCCTCTTCCTCTTCCTACCCTTCCCCCCATCCAACACACTACATGTCAGAGAATCAGGATGCAATGAAATATAAGCAGGAACTGGCCTGGAGGTCACGGTCTCCCTATATAAACCCAAATATGAGAGAGAGTGGATTAATAACAAGAACAAGAACAGAGAATACATATTTGGAAGTAACAGCAACAACAAAAAACATTTACTTCTATACTTGATATACTGTTTTCTGACATGTAGTAGTGTCATATAGGCTCCATATAGTATTGTACGTGGATCATGTGACATTTAAAGGTTTAACAGTGAAGTAGAAAC
Organism: Maccullochella peelii; assembly: GCA_002120245.1. NCBI lineage: Eukaryota > Metazoa > Chordata > Actinopteri > Centrarchiformes > Percichthyidae > Maccullochella > Maccullochella peelii. Next base: position 67,519 of record LKNJ01000897.1, read on the forward strand.
TAAATATTGACTCCTTCGCGAACTTATTAATCAATCATTCATATTTTCACTATTGAGTGCGTTCACAAGATTGATTTGCTTATATGCAGTTTGTGAAAGTGTAAACTAAGCGTTTTTCACATATGACACACAAATAACTCACACCACCGAATGATGAGAAAAGAGGAACTGTAGCTTTCTAGTTTCTGTTCACAAGCTTCCAGTGCTTTTTCAGAATTCATTTAAAGCTGCAGGGGCATTTTCTGATCTCCTGTGTTTGACCTCCAAGACCCTTTAGGTTCATCAGGCATGGGTTTAAATAAAGCTTTGAGCTGTTGCATCCAGATTGAGGAACAGCCTCCCTCATTACACCAGGTCCTCCTCCCTCAATACAGTCACTCAAAAGCCATTTCAAACCAGCCCTATTCTTTGTCCACTGGTTGTGTGCAAGTTTGTGTTTTTAGGTCTTTTGCTCGGTAATTCTCATAATATACTGAACCGAAGCAACCATTGAGGACACTGAGGTCATGTCTTCTGAATTTTTTTTACAGGAATTGGGCGGGTTTGGTGAATTCTACAATTAAAACCTTAAGAATGGTGACTATTTTACTGACTGATTCCACTATGTTTAACCTTATTTGATATACTTACATTTTAATATATAATATTAATATTTGTTGGCCAACACAAAATAAATTAATCAAGGATATTGGCGTCCACGTGATACCTTACTGTGGGGAATATAACCGTATTTCGACCCTTACTTTTTCCATTTACGAAATGTATCAAACTGTGCATCAGTGTTACGTAAATTAAAAGCTTTTCCTAAATAAAACATAGTCTAAGGTAAGAAACGTTTTGTCATTTAGGTCAGGAAATATCCGATAAAAGATGAAAGCAAACAAGCCTAAGAATCTGACCAAAGATTTGATAACAACTTTCAATACTTGAAATGTTTTCAATACTTAATGCTACAGACACATTTCAGTTGGTACTCAGAATATACTGAGGTTCAATACCCAGCCCTACAAAGACCCTGTATGTCTCCACCAGAAATGTATTCCTGGCTCTGTGCACAGGGATTGGAAACAGTATTTAGGCCTTAAAATGTACAGAAAATATTATTGAACATTTATATGAATAAATAATTATGAAATATGCTAAATGTGCATTGGAGGGGCATGGACCCTGGTTTTTTGTGCCAATACATATCTTTTTGAAAATGTATTGGGTAAGTTAACTTTACCTGGCATGATACGTTACTATACAGCAACACAACATTATCATACAGTGCATTAACCCTTCAAACCTCACTGCATGCTGTGCAGCCAAACTTTGTTTGATCACATGGATCTTTATTTTAGATTCTAGTGGAGATTGCACATTTATATAAAATAAAATAAATATTTATGTTTCCTGAAGTTTGTGGGAAATGTGTCTAAAATGATGCAGAGGTCATGTAGAACATTTCCATAACATTATATATCTTATATGTATGCTTCTTGACTTGCAGTACTTGCTTTCATCTTTCTTTATATTTTCTGCTTACAGAATCAAACCTCAGACTTTGCATCACAGTATATGGTATGCGTCTTAACCACTACAAACTATTTTTATGTTTATTCAGACAGCTAACGTGGACAGATCTGTAGAGATGCAGCAGAGAAACTTAAATCTTAGGCTACACAGGCCCATCTGTGGCCCCAGAGGTGTTGGACTTGACTGTCCAGGTATACATTTGGCGTTCCTTTTTATCTAATTACACTCATTTTATATTCACATATGGACACTTAAGGGCACAAAGCAGTGCTTGCCACTAGCAACCATCCTGCTGCATGTCCTGCTGCAGGTTTACAAAGCGAAGCTAAATCCAAATCCCATCAGGGTGCAGTGAAGCTCTTAAAGCATCAGATTTCTCTCCCTTATTTCCTCTGCTGGAAGGATTAAAGTTTCATGCTGGTGTCGTGTTACAAGCTACTTCTGATGTCCCTATCATTCCTATCTGAATAATCAGCTGCAATAGTCTTTGTATAGGTGATTTCCTGCGCTTGTTGTTACCCAGTTCGGTAGTTATTGATTAATAATCCCATTACATAAAATGTGCTGTATACTGACCTTTTGGTATATCACAAATTAAAGCTGTGTATATTGTATTTATTTGCATTGTTTTTCTTAACCTGCTCTGCTTCAAATGAATCAAATATCCAATAGGTCAATTGATATGTAGCCTTTGGCTCATTTATCCACCTATTTATTGTTTGCCTGGGTAATTGATCAAAAAGCTTTAGAAACTACTTCTCTCGGTTTGGGGCAACAAAATGAATAGAGTTTTGAACTGAACCACTGCAGAGGCAAGCGGAGCTGAATTCAATGAGATAACCCAGTCAGCAATAATGACTCAGCAAACAACAAACTCAGTCCACTTTCGAAGGAAAAATAATGACAGTTTGTTTCTTGTCTTGTCTCTAATTAAGTCATTGCTCACATCAGATCCTTTAATGGTGGATGACTACGTGCTAAAGCATCATTATAAGAGCCTGCATTCAAACTGTATTAGCAATTATCCAACAGAAATGAGATAAACACTGAAGCCACTGAATTCAGAGACAACATTAAGAATATATACCTCACTAATGTAGGTTAACTCTAGATCTCAAAGGCCGTTTATCTCATCATAAGGATGTACATCCTGGTTACGACTGCTGAGTGTATTGAATTGTGTCGAGGTAGCAAAAGGTCCTGTGGGTGTGTAGAGGGAGGGACTGAGGAATGTGGATGATTATCTGCCCCTTCCTCTTCTACTGAGGATTTAGGGAATTTGAAATTCCCGTTGTCGACCTCAGCAAGACAGCCGCGACCTGCCTGGCCGGGGCAGCGTGGGCAGTAACACAGCTGGGTGCGATTGTACGAGTTGTTCTGCTGGATTGACAACTGTCTGGCAAGATTACATGAAACCAAACAGAGAAGTTTTCTCCCAACCCCAGTGATGGTGTGGTTTGGCTCAGAGTTTGTGGTTCCACAGGGAATAATGAAATGCTTGCATGCTGAAATATGAGAAACCACACAAACATCACAGTCACTTTCACTCTTTTTAGTATTAAAAGAGAGACGCTGTATGTTATATCAGCGCTGTGTTTTTATCAAGATGACACTGGTATTGTCAGTGCTAGAAGGCAAGGTCAGGGTGCATCTTTACATTCAATCCAATTTGAAAATTACCATAAAACATAGATTTAATCCATTGACACACTTCTATAATTTCAAAAAGAAAGCACATTATATGTAGTAGTTATATACTGTATATAAAGATGTTTTCACTTTATACATACTCTTAATAGCAGGTACAAAGATTAAAGCATGTTTGACCAAAACAAGTAAACAAGCAGCCATAAACACAACATAAGCACACAACCACAAGGGAAACTCCAGATTTTATCTGTTCCAGGAACAAAATTATAAATATCAAGATAAAATGTAAACAGCACAGACTATTGTAAATGTGAAAACGTAAATATTTTATTCAGTTTTACTTACAAAAACATAGTGCAGTTTATGTAAAAGCATTTCTTAAAAGACATTATCCATTTAAAATATTCCTCCTGTCAAAATCACAGATGTTGCACAGCTCACTGATATAAACTGCACTTTAAACGTACATATTTAAAAGCTCCTATTTGCAGAGAACTGGAGAACACAGAACCAGTGATATAATAATAAATGAAGTAAGTAGTTTTTCATTATTATTATAACTTTGAAATACACTTTGGAAATTGTGGAAGCTTTTGCTATTATTTTACTGTAGATAAGACATAGCCTAGTAGGTTTTCAGCGGTATATGCAGAAATTATGTCCTGTGAGAGGTGAATAAGTAGGCCTACACATTTCATATTATTATTAGTAGCAGTAGTAGCATGAAATATAATGACTATACCGCCCCCTTGTGTCTCGATTATGGCTGTACAGCCATGGTCTCGATTTTGAAATTGCCAGTCGGGCTACAACAAAACACGTCATCAGTGCGACGGAAGTAGTTTTCCTAAAAAAGACAATTCTGGCTGATTCATTGTAGCCTGTTGGTTTGACTCGGTTGCACACAGAAACACAGACTTTTCTGAACATCCGAAAGATTTGACAACAGGTAAGCAGACTTACAGCTTTAACACGGTCAGTAGCTTTCATAAAATACGATGAGATGGAATCAGTGTTAATAATTTGTTGCTGCTTTTCTTGTGCGAGATGACAGAGGCTAAGCATGAGTAAGCTAACAGCACGCTAACGCTTTTAGTAACCTTAACTGCTATGTTCATTAATGAACCGAGGGGTTTACTGTCACTTAATACTACATGTGCATGTTGTTGTTATAGCTAAAACACTATAAATGATCATTTGAATCAAAGATCAGTGCTTGGTTATCCGGCTCTTTGTGCTGTGTTTACGTGACTATGGGTAAATTAGCTAACTGAAGCTAACTAGCGGTTTGATTGCTAACTAAATTTTTTTCCAGGATTTTCTCGGGTCCTCAAATAACGTTACACACAAGACACATACTGTCCTAAACTGAATACGACCGCCTCAGGCCTTAAAATACACGAAATTAATATAATTATCAATCTACTAGTTTAGGTCATAATTTCAGGACAGATGTAGGTCAGTTGGCTTCTTCAGCAGAAAATGTAAAAGTTGATATAACGCTAACTGTTAATTCCAAATCTGGCTCTAATGTTAATCAGTTAACAATGACGGGGTCACTTATGTTTACCCGTCTGTATGCTACGTTTACTAGGTCAACACACCTGTCAAGTTTACCTGCAGAGAGAAATCCAAGCAAATCCCCAGCATCATGTACAAGAACACAATCTTAAGATGTCATGCTACATACTCAGTAAATTGTTTTACTCTAAAGAAAAGAAAGAGAGAAAAAAGTGACGCCTATATAGTGCTATATGTATTTTGAAATCTTTGTACTGAATTTGTCCTAAAATGCTTTAAGATGTATTTCTATCAGATCTTATGAAGGAGTTATGAAAAATGAAATGTGGCTCTCTGATATCTGATGAATATACAGATTAATGGCCAGCTGTCTGCTTTAAAGGAAAGCTAATTGCTTTATTGTGTCTGAACAGATCCTGATATGGACCGGCTGCTGAGGCTCGGAGGTGGAATGCCAGGGCTTGGCCAGGTAACACAAAGTTTGAATTGTCCATAGATAAAGATCATAAACAAAGGATTCTAATGACATAACTACGGGCAGTGGCAATGAAAGTTCCTCCTAGATCCTTACACTAATCTCTTACACAAAACCACCCATGTTTAACCTAAACCTAACCATTTTTAACTTTATATCCTAAAATTACACTCAAACTTAAATGTATCTATGCTTATACTTTTAAAATATTATCAGATAAGATTTTAAAAAGATGTGGTGGGCCACACTGGAAGTGTCTGCCCATAACACTGGTGGGATCCATGATTGCATCGTGTGTCCAGTATTTCATACTTCATTAATTAATTCTAAGGGGTGAGCCCAAGGTAACTTTGCTTGAGTCAATGCAGTCTCACATCTTGACACACAAATCTCATGTCAAGCCCAGAGTCTTAATGTAGCATACTACAGGATTAAAGGATATTAACTTATAACCTGTTATACATGAAATTCTAAACGATTGTTGGATTGTAGTGATTAATCTGAGCAGCTACTTTATTTGAAAGGCCTGAACTGATAAATAAACTTTGCTTTGACTCCTTAGGGCCCCCCAACAGATGCACCTGCTGTGGACACAGCAGAGCAGGTGTACATCTCCTCTCTGGCCCTGCTCAAGGTAATCGCACATCATCTGCACTAAACATTTTCTTTCAAAGTGGTTATATTCATTTTTGTATTTAAAATAACACTTCTCTCTCGTGTATTTGCTCTTTAGATGTTGAAGCACGGGCGTGCTGGTGTACCAATGGAGGTCATGGGATTGATGCTGGGAGAATTTGTTGACGACTACACAGTGCGAGTGATTGATGTGTTTGCCATGCCCCAGTCAGGAACAGTATGTATTTTCCATAATATCAGGATCATGCATCATTGTGGATCTGCTGTAGAAAATATCTGATCTGAAACATTATTAATAAAGCTGATTTGTTCTTGGAGTAAATGCCTATATGTATGCTGAGTGTGACAGCTGTATAAGAAAGTGTATGGTGCTCATTTTCCTGGCTCCTCGTTACTATATGACCATTTCCTACCTCACAGGGTGTGAGTGTTGAAGCAGTGGACCCTGTGTTCCAGGCCAAGATGTTGGACATGCTGAAGCAGACCGGCAGGTAAAACTTCAAAACATATCTACAGTCGCAATATTTAGAAAAATACTTGGTCAGTGTTTGTCTACATTGACCAATAGATTCTTGGAAGCTAACTTATAAAAACGTAATTATACCAAATTCAGAGCTGAGTATTTTTATTAAACCTCACTTTGATGACGAAGAAAAAAGATTTCTGGGCCAATTGAGACTTTTTTTGATACCTTCTAAACATGTTTGCTGTCCATGTTTGGTGCTCATCAGGCCAGAGATGGTGGTGGGGTGGTACCACAGTCACCCTGGTTTTGGCTGTTGGTTGTCTGGCGTGGACATCAACACACAGCAGAGCTTCGAGGCCCTGTCAGAGCGTGCCGTCGCAGTGGTGGTTGATCCCATTCAGAGCGTCAAAGGAAAGGTAAAGATGTGTGGCTGCTGCAGAAGAACCTTGTAACTCTCATTTTAGGTGCATTATACAAGATCTGCTATTACTTGTGAATCCAAAGTGATTTACAAATAACTAACTGTTCAGTAAGCTGGTTTCATGTGCTACCTCTGTCTTTTACAGGTTGTTATTGATGCCTTCAGATTGATCAATGCAAACATGATGGTGTTGGGTCATGAACCAAGACAAACCACATCCAACCTGGGACATCTGAACAAGCCCTCAATCCAGGTAACACACTGTACAGGGGCACCATTGCCATTGTTCCAAGTGAATTTCTTCTAAAATGTCTCGAGATGGTAAAGTGGTGTTTTCTCCACCTCTGAACCACACAGCCGCAATACCTGGTTCCACCGTGATGATGAGCAGAGTTTCATCAAGTGTTGTTGGACAATCAGAAGAAAAAACCTAATTTGACTCAGTTTTCTTAGCCATTAGTGGTCAGATCAACATCGCATCAGAGGTCATCTGAGAGCAAACACACACTTGGATTAATATGAAACCGCTTTAATGTGGCTTTTCTCTCTGTACCTAGAGGTTTTGCGTGTTACTACTTCGTGTATTTAACTCTAGGTTTCTCATGTTTTCAGGCTCTGATTCATGGACTTAACAGACACTACTACTCCATTACCATCAATTACAGGAAAAACGAGCTGGAGCAAAAGGTTTGAGAATAAACTGATCACAGAATGATTTATGTGGGTGTTTTTTTTTGTTTGTTTTTTTTAAATAAAACATGAGAAACAACTTTTATTATTATTATTATTATTATTATTATTATTCAGATGCTGTTGAACCTGCATAAGAAGAGCTGGATGGAGGGCCTGACCCTGCAGGACTACAGTGAGCACTGCAAGCTCAATGAGACCATTGTCAAGGAAATGCTGGAGCTGGCTAAGAACTACAATAAGGTACACCTTTTTAGACCTCGTCCAACAATCTTTAAACTTTTATTCAACTCGTTAGATGGCTGAAATGGTCTTAAAAACGGCACAAATGGGAACCAAGGTTACTTTATGATTATAATAAATTTGATTGAAAATGTGTATGTAGATTTTAATAACCTTTTGAAGTATTTAATTAACTATTCTTAGTTCTGACTTAAAAAAACTGTTGTAACCTACAAAATCACTGATTGAGCATTCAGGGGATCAGTGAGCTACTTTCTGTTCTGCTGTGCGGCTGTTCAAGATTCTACCCTCGTAGACTCCTCAAACTCATGCTGGTGCTTAACTGCCACACACACACACATGCTGTGTGTGTCCTTATATGGGATTCTTGCAAGGCCTAAAAATTATATACAGTATTTCCACAGAGCAAAAACTGCACAAAGTGTTGCATGCATACAAATATGCACGCAGAGCATGCTCCTGGTGTGCTCCCCCCTCAATACTAAGCCGCTGTCGTGTTTCCACCTCAGGCTGTTGAAGAAGAGGACAAAATGACCCCAGAGCAGCTGGCAATCAAGAACGTGGGAAAGCAGGTAACGATGACATTTCAAGCTTCAGATGAAAACAATTATGTATATGGATTTTTTTTTTTTTTTCTTTCTTCGTAACATGACATGTGGCTGCATCAACGTCAGTGTTTGTGTTTGATGTTGATTACAGGTAAATGAAAGATTGTACATTAGATTAAGAGTCATTTTGTGCAGATATGTTAGTACAAGCAGAAAATGTATACAAGCAGATATCGGGTTACTTGATCATTAAAGTTTCCTGAAGTTTGTTGCAACAAAGACTTGTCCAAACAGAAATTGTATTTGTTTAAAACATCTTCATCACATCTCATTATCTAATTTTCTGTCCTTGCAGGATCCCAAGAGGCACTTGGAGGAACACGTAGACGTTTTAATGACATCCAACATTGTTCAGTGCCTAGCTGCCATGTTGGATACCGTAGTTTTCCAGTGATGGCCCTGTGTGTATAACTGTTAATATTGCAACCCATGTTTTCTTTTATATAAAATAAATGTATGTATGAAATGAAGACATTGGCTTGTGTCTAGTTTGACTTGAACATTATGGGTGGTCCTTTAATATTTTAGACAAGTGCGTCATTAACAGACATCAGTATTATTACCCAATATTATCCAGTGTTTTTGTGTTGATCTGGACACATCCACAATTCTTAGCAAGGGTAAAACTACCTCATTTAGTTGGTTTTACTCTTTAGTTCTGATGCAATCAAAATATAACGTAGGGCAATTCAGTTAAAGGTGGAATACGGAGCTGCATCAGTGGAGCATCTTGTTATATTGATGTAATACCCATCTTAACCACTGGATGGTGCAAGAGTTGCAAGTTACATGGACAGAAACTAGAAGTTGTGATCAAGATGGGGTACATCAAATCACAGTAACTGCTTCATTCTCAAACCAGGCTTGGTCGTCTCACTTGAAGGTTTTATACAACATTTCAGCCCAGTTAGTGCTCCAGAGTTAAAGCATCATAGTTAAACTGACTTCTTTGGATTATTTGACAGTTTTGTGGAGTTTGATATAAGATTTGGCAAAGCATGCTGCAGGGGCAAACAACTCTAAAATGGCATATATCCTCCTTACTGTGTCCACTGTAAACTTTTATTGCTCCACTTTGAAACCACTGTTCAATGGGAAGGAATCCTCACTTTGATGATTTTGTCAGATTATTTGTCAGTTGAATTCAGTAATAATGAAAAGGATGATGAGTTACAACTTTTTGCCCTGTTTGGGGAAAAAAAGGCTGTCAGCAAGTGTAGTCATGCTTAAGTTTGCCTCTGTAATGTACAGTAGACAGATTCAGAAGTGAGTAATCAGTGAGGGCATGAAAGAGGAATTTAATCCTAAGTATTTTCACTGAATTGCATCTTTTGTAATATTTTGCTTTCAGAAAGGAATAACATGTAGGATGGTAAAAACATTAACCTGATGCATTAAATATATAATCCTCACATCTGGGGTTTTGTTTGAACAGAAGATGCTGCATAAACAGTATAGTTCACAAATCACTTGGATGAACACACATTGAGCAGGACACCTCTCATCTGATAACCCTCATCCAAAGGAGCATTTGCAGAATATCAACAATAGCTTATCCATCTGAGTGTTTTCTTGTGAGAAGAGTCATGATCTCATAATGGGAGCTGGGCCTAACAACCAATATCCCTCTTAGTTTATTACAGTTTGAAGGAAAAAAGTCTCCATAATGGGTTCACAGGATCTCAGCCAGAGATGCAGCTCGTATCGCAGTAACTCCAGCGATGGCAGATAACATGGAGCATATGGTCTTTCTCCACCCTGTCCAGTATATACTAACTAGACAGAGAGTTATGACAGATATGGCCCCCTGCCATTAAAGGGTCTTCAGGTTTCATTATTTTTGTTCCCAACTGAAATCTTTGCAACCCACACAGGAGAAAATTGGCTTTCTCAGGGCTGTGGAATGAAACACCTCTCATCATGCCATTTGGGAATGACAAAGTAGGCCCCACCATAGTCCATAAGGTAAATTCATAACCTAAAAGATGAGGCATAATTAAAAAAAAAAACATCTAAAAGATCAGATCTGAAACGGTCTTCTTAGGAGCAATTTACAGGAGGACTATTTAGATTCTTTTTAAGAAAAAAAATGTCAAAAGTAAATGTAAAGTCATATGAAGCTTGTCTGTATGTACACATGAGTTTGTGCACTCGTGTCGCTTCCACTGTGTTCTTAAAGTGCTGAATCATTGTACAGTGTTTTCATTCTAGCCAGCTGAAATCATGGAGACGTTTTCAGACAAGGTCCATCCTGTTGGAAATGGCAGGAGATGTCTCACTGAGATTACAGCCACAAATGAAACTAGCGTGCGTCCTGCATAGAAGCCATACGAGACGGCAACAACAACACAATGTTATCTTTCTGGGGCTGGGATAAGAGACTTCCACCAGAAAACTTCAGTGTGGCACACAAGTCTGATCCAGCTTTTTTGTGCTCCATCTCTCTCCTTGGTGAGCAGGATAAGATAAGCCTCAACTATGCTTTCTTCTCCTTAGATGAGTCTGGACATTTGCTGCCACTCCATAGTTGTGAGTGTATTGTATTGTGTATTGAGCCAGTAGATCATTTGGGCTTTGACTGGAGACTCCCTAATGCTTAAGTCGAGGTCAGACATCTTTCCTCCACCTGTACAAGTTTCTCCAACTCATTGCATGGAGACCCCAAAAGAGAACCAACTTATCTCATGCTCCCTCATACCACTCCTTTTCAAACGGGTGTTTTTCTCCCTGCTCTCCTCTCGTGGCAAACCACTTCCAAGCAGATGAGTTAAAGTGGGAGGCTGTAAACAAGATAGGGGCTTTAATAAACGCTGGTGCTGTTTGGTGTGGTTTAAGAGGACAGATCACTCCAGTACACAACACTCTGCCCCGCCTCAGTGGACGGGAGCCAGAGGATGACAGAGTTAATGCTTTTTAAGAGTGTTATAAAACGTGAACAATCACAGCATGAAGAGGGCACATAAGCCAATTTTTGTTTTTGTGAAGAGCTGAAAATTCTTCGTTGCTGAGTCAGAGTGTAATGAGGCGCAGTGCGCTTTCAAATCCAAACAGTTTGAGAACCAGAGTTTATTCTTGACCTTTGACACAGCTGGTGACAAAACAATCTCGCCTCATGGTCCATTTATTAGCTTTTGATCATATCACATGATCTTCACCAGCAGATTTTGTTTTTAACCATGCTAGCAGCATGGCTCTTGGGATGTTTTTTGGTCAGTCCACCACTTTGGTCCAGACTGACATAGCTCAACAACTATTGGATGGATTGGAAGAGATTTTGTACAGACATTCGTGGTGCCTAGAGAATGAAACCTACTGACTTTAGTGATCTCCTGAGTTTACATTTAGCACCACCAACAGGTCAGTTTTCACTTATCCTGTGAAATATTTAAACATCTACTTGATGATTTGGTACAGACAGTCTTGGTTCCCAGATGATGAATCCTAATAACTTTGGGGAACACCTGACTTTTCTTCTAGCACCAACATGAGGTTGTGGTTTTGAGTGAAATGTCTCAGCAGCTGTTGGATGGATTGCTATCAAATTTGGTACACGCATTCATGCCACACTCAGGATAAATTGTTTTTGGTGATCCTCTGATTTTTCTAGTGCTATCGTCAGGGACAATTTTTTTTTGTCCAGTACTTTGGTTTCAGAGCAAATACCTAAAACTAATGGCATCAGCCTCAGCTGTACTTTGTGTTTTGTGCTAATTAGCAAATGTTAGCATGCAAACATGCTGACATTATACCTACTTAACATCAGCATGTTAGCATTGTCATAGCTAAAATGCTAACATGTCGACATCAGCACTTAGTCCAAAGCATCGCTGTGCCTAACCGTGGCTGCAGACCTTTAGTCTTGTCAAACCAACATGAGGTACTTAAAATGTTCCGAAAACACATTGAAATTTGAACATCTACATTTCCATGACTACTGGGAAACTCTATCTGGTAGAGAATATCATGTGATATGATCGAAAGCTCCACAACAGCTAATAAATGGAACTTTAGGTGAGATTGTTTTGTGACCTTCTTTCTTTCTTCTGCACACTAATTTTGGCTGAAGGGTGTGTGCTTGTTCATTTTTGTACTTAAGTGAATTTTTGCATGTGTTCATGGTGTACTCTGCACATCTGGAGGAGCATCTCTTTGGGGTGATAAACACTCAACCATCAACCCAGAACTGCTTTCACACCGTCTCCATGGAGCACTTTCTCCATCCCAACTGTATTTCACCTTTCCTCACTGCCCATTAAATGTGACCAAGCTAAGTTAATGTGGATCGTTTGGGCATTTTAGTGTAATGCAATCTCCCAGACAGCTGTGTTATATCAGCTTAGAGACTGACTCCCTTTTTGTGTACCCTGCCCCATCAGTCAGAGTGCCCTTAACCCTCAAACATCTTCACTCTCTCAACACATCTGTTGGGCCAAGAAATAAACAGATCTGCACTATCTGCTTAGTTCAGCTCAGGGCTGGAGGGCAGTTCATACCTGCAGCAAATACTAATCTATACAACATGTGAAAAATGGTGCCTGCTACTGTAAGAGGGGTTATGGCATCTGGGACATGTGGAATGTGGACCGTATTTGTATAAAGCTCTGAATCAAACTCAGAACCAGACATAAGACTTGGATCATAGATTGAACAATCAGTAATCGTCTGCAGAGCTAGCCAGTCACACACAACAAAACCCAAATGAAAGCATAAATGAATGGCAGAGATGGCAAAGTAGTCATGCTGCCTTTAGCATGCCTGTTCAACCATATTTCGCCTCAGGAATACTTGTGGTGTGACTGTGTTTTGCTCCTTAAAAGGGATGAATGAAAGCAAGTGAATTTACTGGAGCTCTACCAGGCAGAATATTTTATAGGGTAAGTAAGACAGCAACTGTGAAGGAAATAGAGGGTGTGGGTGTATGAAAAGGTTAAAAACACATCACCAAGAAATCATAAAATCATTTGAAAAGTTTGCATCCAGGTGCTAAACACTCCCAGAAGCTGAAAGGTTCTCCCTCATTCTTCTTCCTCTACACAGCAAGTTATTGGAGCCTCTGATCTGTATTCAGTAAAACAGTGTAACAATAGACCATTTTCCTGACCAGAGGGTTTAAAAGTCACAGTGTGGAGAGAGAGAGTGTGTGTGTTGGTCTCTCTTGTTGTGGCCTCATAAGACAGAGTGACCTGCTCTGACACCCCCACCCACCAGCACAGAGATGATTCATGTGTTCTGTTCTCTGGACTCAAAGCTGGCGCTGCCTCTGTCCTGTACACAACAGACGAACATAGTGACGTAGTGCATATTTGTTCTGTTTAATTGTCTCTGTGTGCATCTGTCATGTTTGGGGACAAATTTTGGACTTGAAGCAGTAAACTGGGGGCCAGCATGTTTAATAATCAATACAGTTGGTGTCCTCAGTTTGGTTTCTCTGCAGTTGCATTCAGTGTGAGATTCTTCATTCTTCGTTAGAAATAGATTAAAGACCCAATCTGTACTTTTTTAGCCATATAAATTTGAGGTATATTGACACGCAATTGAAGAGTTAAACGTCTAGATCGAAAATGAAAATGGATTAGAAACAATACCTAGCTGACAAAACAATTAGTAACATATTTTGTTGTAGTCTGCTGTGAGTCCATGTATTGAAAGACCTGTCAATCAATTTGGGACTCATCGCAGGCATCTGTCCTGTGGTTTAACTTTCAGTGGTGGGGCATGTGCATGTACTTGTCATGGTTAGAGTTGGGGGTAAGCCTTTAGCTGGAGTTACATTAATGAAACCCAATGAAGCAGCTTTAAAAGTTTGTTGTTTGAACACAAATGCAATAAATACAGTAAATGTGCATTTGTTGATGGATGAGGTTTAGTGAGAATACAGATGCCATGGTGAGAGAGCCTGCAGCCTCTCCTAACTCCTTTAGGGTTGACAGTTATGCTGACATTTTATACTTTTATTGAAAATATTTCATTTGTTTTCTAGTTTAAACTTTATAGTCAAGCAGACAGGAAACCAACTGCAAGTTGCAGATTCAGCTCTACATTTTTTGGAAAACACAATGTTTTCTTGCACAATGAAATAATGTCAGTGGATTCCCAAAAAGCCGATTCAAATGCAGCTTCTCCTCAAGTCTTTGGTACTGATGCATTCAGCTGGACTGATATGCAAGAGCAAAGAAATATTTATATTCCAGAAGCCATTAAACATGTGACCACTGAATGTGCACTTTTGTGAACTCAATTATATATTATTTTTATGTTGCTATATGTTATGTTGATCTGAACTGAATGGTGCTCTACAGATGTTAGTTTTATGCAGCAGTGTGGATGGGGGATTCGTGGGAAAAGGAAACACTGACTAAGACTCCTTTTGTTTTCAGGCATGTGCAAAGGTGCTCAGGTCCTCCAGGGAAAGCCAGTGGCCAAAATTCAAAGCTACAGCGACACAGGGAATCTACCGACCTACCATTTCTTATAATAATGTGAAGTCCTTTGTCCCCATGTTTGCCCTCTTTTTCTATGTTATGCAATGAAGCCATATGCTTCCAATCCTCAGGAGAGAGTCAAGAGCAAATAAGCAAAATAACTTACCAGAACCTCTTATCTTCCAAAGCACAGATAAACATATCAGGGAATAGGCTAGCTCCCCCCCATAGAGTGTTCGTTTAAAGGTGGCTCTTGAGATATCAGATTGACAAATGGTGGAAGGGAAGGATATGATAGCAAACACGTACACAAAGGCCATCTGGGGCTGTCCAGAACATGTCATTTCAGCATTGTTGATTATTCACTCCTTAATGTTTTTATCATGAAGCAAGATTTTTTGGATAGCACAGAAGATTTCAGAGACTATATGAGATCCCTTTGTCTGCCCAGAGAGATGTTTTTGCTCTTCTGTGCTTTGTGTGTGTGTCCTTGTGTGGGTTTCAATGATTGTTGCGCCCCAGAGCCTTCACTTCCGTGGTTGTGGTACAGTAATGACACCGTGCCGTGGTGTTGTGATGTTACTTGTTGCCCGGGACTACATTTCAACTCTTTGCTGTAATGTTACTCAGTGGTCTCGGAATGATGATGTCACTGTCCGCAGAGTTTCCACCACAGCAGAGGGCCTGCAGAGATGAAGCGAATGTGTGTGTGTGTGTGTGTGTGTGTGTGTGTGTGTGTGTGTGTGTGTGCGCGTGTGTGTGTGTGTGTGTGTCTTTGTGACGTGCAGTCAGACAGGCTGCGTTAGCACAGGAAGAGGGTCATATTGAACAGAACCACAAAAGAGAGGTGCTGTTTTCATTGCTCTAGTCTTCAGGGACTCAACGTCTGGGTCAGTGTTATTTAAGTCAATAATGAACTCTAACATACTCCTGCACATGCACACAAATACACACACACACACACACACACACTAGACAGTAAGCAGGTCTCAATTTCATAGTATATTTACTCCTTTAATTTATAGTTACATAAGACATTTGTCCTCTCAGAATGGCAGTAATAAGATATGAATAGTGAATTGTACACAGGAAATGGAAAGAATGGCAAAAAAAGATTTGTAAATTCTGTATTACATGCATGAATTACTGTATATTTTTCCATAATTCAGCTGGAATTATTCACAATTTAAGTTAACTTTGGAGAGTCAAACAGCTGTTCTGGTTTGTCTCCATCTCTTTCCTGTAATGCAGACAGTTGGAAGAGAGCACCACCTAAAATGTCAGTACAGGAGATTTTATTAGCCTAATATTTGTGCCAAATAATGATGTTCTGGAGTCTGAGTCACTGGCTACTAAGTTTCATTATGATAAAAGATGTCTATGCAATTTGATGGAGCAATTTGCAGGGGAAAATTCTCAACTGAAAGAGAGAAACCATAATAGGTTAAAAGAAACTTAACAACTCTGATCTCACATCGATTAGACACATTCCTACTGCTGTGGATGAAACACCAAACAGATGTCCTGAAAGAGACTCATACGTGATGTCAGAATTTCTTCTTTGATAATCAGGAGTTATTTACAAGCTCCTGATCTTTCCAGGATACCGTTAATGCTCTTCCAATTCAAATGAATTCAAATAATACACGCAGATGTGCTCTCGTTACTGTTGACACAACTCTATCTTGAGTGTGAGGCATGTATGCATATGGAGACAAACTTGTATTATACAAGTTTTCAGAAAGGGGTTGCATTGCTCAGTTACATTTGTGTACACAACTGATTTTCACTTGAAATCTATAAATGGTAAAAACTTTTTCTAATTTATTAGGCAATGTGACTCCTCCTTAGTGGCCACACTTACAGACTTCCTCTTTTGTTCGATGACACTTACCACTGACGTGAGCATCTCCACAACAAACACAAACTTTCACAGTCTTACAATGTCATTCTCACATTTCCAACAGCAGAAGTTATATTTAGATTGCACTGTATATGATTCAAATACTTCTGTGTCCAGAGGCCTTTTGATCCATTTCTGCAATATTTAGTTCAACTATAGTTAAAACTGATAATCTACATAAATATCAGGAGAGATGTTTGTTTTCCATATAGGTAGGTATTGAAAGGTGGGTAATCACTGATATGTCACTTCCTCTACCTGTGTGTGCACTCCTCACCTCCTGTTGCGTCACAGTCTCCAGTAAGTCAGATGAACAGCTGGTCACATAAGCCTCTATAATGTGTGAACATGTGAAGATGTTTTCACTTTTGAATTAGGTGACTGGCTTGTGGTTTGTTTTATCACATCTGCTGGATTCCTTCAGGGGAGGATGAGCTGTGTAATTATAGGAGGTTAGAAATCAAACACATAAACAAGCACCAGTACACACGCGCATGCACATACACACTGTGATGATGTCATACTTGTTTCTTAGGGACTTCTGTCATCATCTGTTTAATGGTCTTCAAAGCTGCAGGACAAGACAGATTACCCTGAGTTGACAGTTGTGTGTTTTGTCTGACAAAGAATTGGAAAGTCAGCCGAGGTGGATGTGAGGCAGGGACAGATGTTTTTAAGAAGGTCTGATTGAGTTTTGGGCCTTGTGATTTTTGCAGCTTTGTTGTCCTCCTGCTTGTTGCTTTTTCTCGTAAGTGCAGAACAGATCAGAAATTTCTGAGTAATGAAGTAGTAAGTTATAACTTTTCTTGCTTTATTACAAGATAATTTTGTTTCCATGGGTGTGAGGGTGTTTTTAATAGGCTTGTAACTCTACTTGCAGTATACTATATAATGCTGTGCCCACTTTGCATTTAACAGGGAAAGCTTCGGGAAACTCCTGTCAGTTCATTCTTAATGTTTTCTCCATGCAGAAAAGTATTCTGCTGGGAAATAATGTAATACAGTCTGACAGTGTATCGGTACCACAGACTGTGAGTCATTCTCTCACAGCTTGGTTATGATTTTTTTTTTTTGTGCTGCATTGCCATGCATGTGAGTCACCGCCAACCTGGAGTATTGTTAGAGCCATACACAAATAAGCCCTGGAGTTTATTGTTACATAAAGTTTGCTTTATTCGGCTGTCAGTCTGAGAGGTCAAAGATGCACTCCAGTAAGTTAACAGTCGCATTCAAGGAGCAAACACACTGTAGGCTTATAGTGTTTGGCTCTCTGTGGCACAGTCAGTAAAACATTCTGGCATTTCCCTCAGAAAACAGCACTGTGGCAAATGGTCTGAGGAGGGCTGCAGTCAGTCTCACATGGGGCCAAATGGAGAGTCATTCAGACCAAAAAAGGTAGTGGAGAGGAGTGCGGGGGATGGTGACATGGGAAAAAGAGGATAATACAAGACAAGGTAAAATGATATCCTCACCCACATGAAATTATTCTTTGATGATGCTGGTGTGATGTAACTGCCTCCACTTTCCCTTTGCCTGAACATTATTTGTATTATTATAGCTTAGCATGAAAGACCATTCCAGTAGTTTTGTTTGTTTTAGCTACTTAACTACAAATCACAATTATTCTACATTACTGCTGACCTTTTTCCAAATCCAACCATAAGTTTTTAGATTACCTTTCTAGTGTCCAGGTAGCCAATGAGTTCAGTTCATTTGAAAAATATAAAAATAAATAAAAACTCTCAGTCAGGTGTTGGACTAATGTGACATCAAGGTGTGAACAACCCATAAAGGTTTAATGTGTGGGAACTGACCCCCTCCTCTGTAGAGAAAACAGTAAATCCAGTTTTCTTTGACTTCTCCAGATATAATATGAAACAACTTGCAGAGACTTGTAGCATACCTGATATAACAAATTCATCACAGTAAACATTAAGTCAGCATTATTTTATATTACAAGTACACAGTTACATTGCATGGTAATGCAGTAGCATTGCTGGTACATTCAAGTTAACTAAAACATTTTAGATTTAAGAGTTTGTTTGCATTATTTGGCTTAATGGAAGCATGTAAATGTCAAATAAAAGAGGCCCAAGGATTGAGCCTTGGGGAACTCCAAACATCAGGTCATCACTCAGATAAGACAAAGTAGTTCCCATCCTGGAGATAGGACTTCACCCACTTCAGGGTTTTGTCAGAGTTTAAAGTAGTTTTCCAACCTGTTTAGTAGTGATGTATTGACAAGCATATCCAAAAGTTAGGATTAAACAGGTCTATGACACGAAATTTTAAAAAACAGTTTTCTCTTTACTGAAATGAACTGAAATGAACTGCTACCTGGAAGGCAGGACAAACTATAAACAAGGTATACTTACGTTATGGCAGTAATGTAAAGTGGGGGTGATTTCTAGTGAATGGTTTCACTTAACCCATCTATGCACTTCTTCTTTCTCCTAATATCCAGCCTGGTATCTCAAGGAATTACGCTCATATTGGACGATTCTGCACCTCACAATTTATGTCCAATGCAAATGTATTCAGAAAGAAGTGTACCCTTTATGGAGCCAGGCAGAAAGTAAGGGGGTGGAGGTCGGGCTGGTGGATGGGCGTGCAGTGCGGGAGACTGGAGTTTGTGTCCTGTCACAGACTTGCAATTAAAAGTTGCCTTTTAATTAACTGTAACCTCAATCTTTCCCTATCCTTAACCTAAAGCGTTCTAGCTTAACCATACCTAAACTATAGTTTATTTGCCACAACCACAATTTTCCCCACTACCCTAACTGTACTGCATGGCAACTATAGTACACTTTTTTTCAAGATATAATTGTAAAAATGTTTTCAATGAATGTAAAACAAATGTGAAACTGAACATAATCCATAGTTTGTGTAATATCAACATTCTTGTCTGGTGATAGGGTTGTAATATCAGTACTTGTCAGTCTTTGCAGGACAGGTCACACTTTACAGTCCCAACATCATCATCACCACCCTACCAACGCTGAGAAATGCTATTATATCCCTCCTGTTAGCCACTGGTAGAAACATTGTCTGGGTGTGAACTGTGACCCAAGCTTCACTCAGCAACTACAGCAGACTGCTCTGCCCTTCCCCCATCATCTTTCCTTCTGAATCAGAAGAATTGTGAATTGTGTCTGCAAAATCAGGGTGGAAAAGTTTTGCTGTGGTTGTTTCATTTACAAGATCTTTAGGTGACCACATGCAACACTCAAATGTGGTGGAGGCTGAGAACAAACATCAGTGTACTTTGCAGACTGTGTTTGCTGAGGTGTCTGTGTATTTCTGTGCATGTGTATTTGTGGAGGTGTCTGACTATGTGTGTGTGTTGCGGGGACTGTGGTGGTCTGTACATGAGTGCTTTCGTTACACCTCCACGCAGCCTTCTGTCAGCACAGCTTCTTTTTTTCAAGCTAAGCAGACCTTTTCCAGTTCAGGAACGAGCCACACTGTGGTTTCGTCACTTGCGTCTCAAATGACAGAGATTGATTTCTTTCTGTTGATCATTAATTCCCACCAAGCCCCACCATATAATGTTAAACAGAATCCGTGGGGCTTGTCACGCATTTCCCAAAACAGGCTGACCTCACCTGGGATGAGGCAGGTGGGCCTCCTCCTCCATACAGCCCCAGGTGAGCTGGCATGTCCATGTTGTCTAGACGGGAATGAGTGAGTAATGATGCTTACAGCAAGGTACACAGTTAATGATATTTCCCTTCACTGGTTTGGAAAGTGTACTTGCATCATCAGGGCTCAGTTTCAGAAAATATTTAGGGGTGATACCCTGTGAAAGTGGTTTGTGTATGTGTGTGTTTGTGGCGCACAAAGTGGGTGAGTTCGGACAAAGGATTGCTGCTTTTGTGTGGAAATGAATTTGTCTTTAGGCCTTGAAAGCACATATTGGCAGAGAGAGAGGGGAAAGTACAGACAATAAGAAAATGCACAGCAGAGAAAGGGTGATACTCCGAATTACATTTTTTCACTTGGTATGGTCAGTGAAAGTCTGCTTTGTGTCGGTGATGTCGTCAGGGAGTTTTAGGAGGCAGACAGGAGAGCTGGAATATACCCTGCTCTGACCTGCTGCATGCTGCGTGCATGTCGGCCTAGCAAAATGTTAAGACAACAACCCTATTGTCTAATAAAACACATAGTGAAACAGAACATAATCAAATAATGCTTACTCATTAAGGCTGAATGTTTTAAAAGATGTGGGAAAAATACAAGTAAAACAGCCGGACAAGGATCCAAAATGGCTCAGCATCTTGGGCACAAACAGAATTTACTGCAGAATGGAATTAATGTATTTACTCATTAACAACAACGGCATCTTTGTGTTTTCTTGTATGTGGTTTGTCTGACTGTTGGCTGGCTTATTTGAATCTACATTAGTCTGTTTCACCTCTCCTGAAGGCCAGCAGAAGTTCTGCCCACTCAAAGCGTCTCTTTGTCTCCTTCCTCCCGGAGCTTTTGAGGACAACCTGCTCAGTCAGAGATGACGAGGCAGGCAGGTTGTTGCGAGGGGGGAAGTGAAAAAAAAACGCATGTCGCAGACACACACCAACAGTGTGAGTAACAAGACTGACCAGGGTCAGGGCAGAATGATTCTCTACCTCGCCGCTTTTGGAGCTTACTGTTAGTCCTTTGGAAATGTGCCCTGTCTGTGTGAATATCATCACCTTTCCACTTGCGGCCTGATCAGGAATTCATTAATGTGATGAATTGTGGCCTCTGTTTCATAAGACAATCAGTCTTAGTTGGTGTGACAACAGGAAAAGGCACAGACGTTTTCACATGGGTCCCAAATTCTGTGCACGTCTGCAAAGCTCATTTTGCAACACTAACAAAGTGGCTATTTTTTTATTCCGGTGGGTAAACAAGATGCAGACTTGTTTCCCCTATTTTTTCCCCATTGGCCTTATTAAAACCACAGGGGCAGTCTGGGGAATTAACCCCACAGGAAAAGCACAGCTCCTCCTTTTCACATTGAGTGAATTCACTATGGACAAACTGAGGACTGTGTGTGAGGACACATGTTAAAGAAGCACACAGCGTACACTTCCACCAAGACCACAAGACCTTTTTCTCTCTCTCCTTCTTTCTCTCTCACACAATCACACAACACACTGCAGTTATCCTGTTAGGGTCATGCTTATTTACAGCTGGTGTCACGGAAGACTGCTGTCCTGGAAATGGCAGCACAGCTAATGGCAGGTTTGACTGGTAGAGGTGTAAACTGTGACTAAACTGAAGACACACAGCTGTCTGCAGAGGTGGAGGGCGTAGGTCAGCATTCACAAAGCTTTGCAGTGGGAGTTCTGTTCTTGGACCAGCATAGACCCCCCAAAAAAGGTCTAGAGAAGTGGAAGACTTCCTCATATTCCACCAGTGAACAAAACGTCTTTTAAAGTTAAGATTGCACATCCAAAGCACAACATGATTACTTGTGTCTGAAAGTTGTCGTTCATAGCGACGAACCCACAGAGAATTATCACCCCACGCTATAGTTCACCTCAGCTCTACGGATCGTTTTAGCGCCTTTGTTGTTTTATTACACCGCCAGCATCATGGTTTTAATTTATCTGTCTGCAACTTTACTGTTCTGGTTCTGGTTCACTCTCACTGCTCTCATCAGCGTCGTTTTCAGACTCAACTGGCAGCTGTTTTCAGTTCACCCAGCACCAATGGGAGACAGACAAAGTGGAGCATTTAACAGCTAAAGAGCCAGAATTTTCCCTCAGGAATTGGTGGAGACCAAAGCAGAGCCAAAAGGAGAGGGAATGCCGGACTGTTGCTTCGTACCCATTGGATGTGTAAATGGGCAACTGTGCCATGTCAACTCTATCAGGTGATAATGTTAAGTCACAAAATTAAGACTTGACCTAAGACTTGAAAGCAAAAACATTTATGTCATCATTCAAGTTCTCAATTTTTGACTTGGTACAATACAAAATAAAAAAGACAGTGACAGGCAGACCCTGCACACATTGAATTATTGTGCCTGTACATTGACTGGACTTAGTCTCAACTGCTATTAACACAGCTTTGGAAGTAAAAATGTACAAATGACTTGCAATTTTAGCATTCGGAGACCAGAAAGACTTGCATCTTGACTTGCAATTTGCTTATGAAGAGTTGTGACTTGCCACTTGTTTTGACGAGACTTGAAACTTCACTTGGACCTAAAAGACTTAAAAACAGCTCTGCAAATCACTGTAGATTAAAAAGAGGAACAAAGAATTGAATGATAAAATATTTTGCCTGTGCCCTTTGCTCCTCCTCAAGAGTGTGTGAGTGTCTTGTGTGACTCAACATATAATTCAGTCGATGAAGCACCGCTGTCAGCACCCCTCACTTGTCAAACCCTCGCTGTCACTCTCCAAGCGGCCCCACCCAATCTGGTTTCCACGGTAACTCTTTATTGTAGCACTGTGTTGTGGAATCTTGGGAAGTGCTTCTTCAGAGTGTTCGTCTCCGCATGGGCCGCCTGCTCTCAGCGACCTCTGGCATTTGTCGTGAGCAGACCAGCCGATGCTCTTCACATCCTATGCAGAAAATTCAGACTGATTCAGACCTGAGCGATGACGAGGAGCAGTGAGAACGCTGACAACTGCAAAATATGTTGCTCAACCATTTTCTATTCACCCCATAGCTGTTCGGGAGTATGAACTTCTGCAAAACTCATTGTCATGTTTTCAGACCTTCGAATGCACGGTGCATTCTTCTGTTCATATTTTAACTGCAAAGCTACAAATTCAAAATTCCAACCACTTTTCCTTCTCCAGGCAGGGAGCTGGAGGCAAACAACAGGAGGACAGCCAGACATGGGTGTGACAGACAGACAGTCATGTTCCCATTGCCGCTCATCTCTCCCTCCACCCTTCTAGTACATAAACCAGCCACCTTACCCTCCAACTTCCTACCTCTCTTCTAAACCTTCTCAACTTTCTTTCCACCTCTCTATCTTCACACATCCCCCAATCCTCCACTCCACGCCCCTAATTACTTCATCCAGCTGTGGCCATCTGGCTCTCACTCTCCAAACTGCCCGTCCACAGTTTGGTGAAGCCTGGGTGGAGAACCACACGTTAAAAACAAGCGCTCTACATGTGTTAAAGCTTGGCACACATTACAAAAGATTTTTTAGATTTGGAAACCTTGGAAAAGACTCACACACACACAAAACAGCTGTTTTTACCAGTTTCATCTCACTCAAGCACAAACACACGAATCATATGGCAAAATACTGGCATCACACAATCTACACAGATTTTACTCATGGTAATGAGAAACCCTAAAGACCATACCAGTTTATTGTTATTTTTTTACTCACAGGAATAGTTCAACAGTTTGGAGAAAAGTTTTACTCACTTTATATCTGAGAGTTTGATGAGAAAATTGATACCACTCTCGCCCATTCAACATAAGGCTACAGTCAGTAGTGGGTTAGCTTAGCAAGAAATAGTCCCACGTAACCTCCCATAAAACCACAAATTCTTGTTTTAACACTTCTGTTTTTGTTCGGATTAAACAAACAAGACGTAACGTGTTAAAGGGGAACTCCACCGATTTTATACATCAAAGTATGTTTGTCGGTCTCGGGGAGACTACTGCATATGTGAGAAAAGTTGTATGAAACCTTTTGCCGCGCGAAATCTGATGAATGTCCTCAAGTGAGACTTGGGTCAGCGTCTACAAGTTTGAAAATGAAAAAAATCTGGGGTGTGGCGTTAGGAAGACGTGAGCTTACCAGGCCTCTGTGGCCTGCTCCTCATCTCTGCTTGAGGATAGCAGCTCGAGGCTACTACTAGGATAACACACCCGAATCTCCAACCCAACTGTCGCCGGTCAAGTTGCATTGTGGGTAATGTAGGCATCAGGTTTTGACAAGGACAGAAGAATGTGTGGAATAAATAAATTATATCTTTTTTTTTTAAACTGTCCATCGTGAATCCCACAATGTTATGAGAATGCAATGCTAAATTGGCGCACTCTTTCAATTAGTGAGCTTTAGAAGTGCCAGTAGGTGGATTTTGTTACTTAAGGACAGAGCCAGGCTAACTGTTTCCCCCTGTTTCCAGTTTTTATGCTAAGATAACCAACTGCTGACTGGCCATAGCTTCATATTTACTGAGAGTGGTATCAATCTTCTCAAGAAAGCAAATAAGTGTATTTCCCAATAAACATAGTTTTTTCATATCATAGTTCCCCATTTAATGCATACAATAGTTTTTTTGCGTTTTCCATTAATTACTTGACAGTGTGAAAATCTTCTTGCAGAAACTGTTTTTTGCTTTTATTTTTCTAAAAGATACATTATTGTTGCTTGATAATGCACTGCAGACTTTTCAAATCAATCTAGCTTACAACTTCATTCACATCCAAATGTAATGCAATTTATGCCGTGTGAATTGCACTGGGTTATCTAACTCAAAGTTGTTTTCGAAAAATCAAAAACCACTGTTAAAACAACCAGAGTGGAGATAAATCTTGTGTTGAAATATGGATGTTATGTATGGAAAACAGAGAGAGAAGAAGAGATGAGGTTATTCACTTTGATATAAGCCAGGCAGCCTTCCAGAGGCTTCGACAGAGACAGCTCATAAATCTGATAGTGAGCCCAGGAACTTAAGTCATACCCCAAATACACCGTTCTAGAGGAACTGAATGTCTCTTTTGTTCACAAATATTTATACGTTCTTTTACACCAGTTCCTCCCCTGCATACGTGCACTTTTCAGGAAAAATGTGTTGTAGTAAATATGGAAATTACACTTTTTTATAGTAACACTTAAGATTCTGCACCTTGAAACTGTTGTGTGTTTTGATCCTCCACGGTTTGGCGCTGTTTCACAAGTGGAAAGTATGTGGAGGCTTTTTCCACACGGGAGAGATTTGTGACTCAGTTGCACTCACTTTAAAAACAAGGACAGTGTTTTTGCCCTTTTCTTCCTCTGTTTCCCCAAAACTATCTGTTTCATTCTTCAGCCCTCAGTTACGACTCGTTCCTGTGACAGGAATTATTACGTCGCAGTCTCACACACAGTAGCTGCTCTCCAGACCAGAACCATGAGTAAGCTTAGTGGAACCGGCAGCTCCTGCATCATGACATAACCAAGTCAGCGTGCTGTGGTCAGCTTTATTACTTTCCCCCCCTTTTGCACATTGTTTTTGAAAACATTTCATTTCTTGGCAGAGAAATTAACTTCCCACAAATTAACCCCACAGAGCCTTGGTGGGTACATAACTATGACCAGCCAACCATCAACATGTGTAGACAGTTAAATCACAAATTATTATTTTTTCTATTCTATAAAATCCCAAGGTTTTAAAAAAAATACAATATGTTGGGCTTAATTACAGAGTAAAGTGTAAAGTATAAAATGATGTTCTACACATCTGGAATTATCTATGAAATGCAAAGGTGCAGACATAAAAATAGAATCTTGAATGTGCATGCTTCATTAATTTTAAGTGTTATAAAGCTTCACCTGTTAAGCACAGAACAAATGTACCTTTATATGTGATATGTGTATCAGTGTTAAAAATGCATTGTCTAATTTGAGGTCACTTAAGCAGAGATTTATAGGAATACTGGGAACATGAATCCAAGTAGTTAATTATCAGAATATGACGGCATTTCATTACAAAACACTATATTTATTTGATGATGATCAAGGAATATTAATTATGTACATTTCCTCAAAAAGCAGAAATATTATCCCCGATACTTAAGTTACTCATAATGTAAAGTATCATTTTTTCAGAATGGTGGATACCAGGCTTTAAAATGGGACATTGCACTGTCTAACATGAAAAACAGAAGATCATGTTTTTACCCCGGAGAAGTTTTGCAGACTGAATGTGAATTATGGATGTGACGGAAAGCACGTAGTCTTTTTTTCTTTTCTTGTAACACATATACACTTGGCTAAACCAGACAAATGAAGAAAGGAAAAACACAGTGTTGGATGTAGAGCAGGTGTCGGGGAAAGAGGGAGACTGTATGTTTAAGTGTGTATGTGCTGTATATATGATGGGAGGTGAATAGGATTGAGTTAAGACTGTCTGAGGTGTTGATTACAGTAGGCACGCATTCAATTAACACATTTTCACACAACACCTTAAAGGTATTTAACGGTAGACATAATCAGTCAATGTGGTATCCAATACAGTTTAACTCATTTTTAACAGAGGAAATGATGGAAAAACTGATGATTATGTTTGATTTCTCAACATGGGCAGAAATACCTATTGGTGAACTCCTGTCTGAACAGCAGCAGAACAAACAGTCTGGAGTTACACTCATCCTCATTCATCAACAAGCTGCTGTGTTTCAGCCCCTGGAAGTTTTTGCTCATTTTAGGATGCAAAGTAAACATACCGTAATTGCGCCAAATGATTTGAACATGAAACATAAAATTTATAGATATGCTGCCTGATTTTGTTATAATTCCCAACAGTAGCACACATCCCAATCCCAGAGCTGGAGGGACATTTTGGGATTTGGGGAGCTTTATATCAGAGCACCGCACCAAATATTTGGGATTATGACAAATTTTGTGGGAGCTGTACCATATTTGGGGAATTGAGAGCGCTATAACAAACCATATCTGTATATAGGATGTGTCTTTGGCCTTTTTGTCCTGGCACATCCCATATACATGAGAGTTAAGTTTTCACAATGTTTTTATAATCATTTTATAGTCATAAAGTGCATTTACTTATTGTTTGAATATTTGCACATTGCTAAGTTAATTAACTTGCAAATGACTGATTTAGCCCTGATAACACATCACTATTTCTCAGGGACTGAGATCTGTGGTGTCTAATGTGGGTTTCTGGTGAGCTGTAGTGTATATGGTGGTTTAATATGATGGTTTGTCATTATCATATTTTTTATCCAAACATCTATTTTTTCAATGACATTTCTTTAAAGATGTGCCCTGTCCCTGCGCATGCCATCCCTCTATCGCAGCAGGTATCAAGGATCCTGGTGCCATCTCACCTGACCCCCGAACCGGACACACTTCAGATGCTCATTCATTTTTATAACTTGATGTCTTTTCTTGTCTTGTGGCTGCTTTCGTTACTTGAAAGTGAAGTGTCGAGTGTCAGTATTACCCGCACTCGGGCGCGTCATCCAAGCTCCAGTCAAAGCCCTCCCCTTCAACAGGCTGCAGCGGTGTGTTCGGGTATAAAACCAGTGCGCTCCCCTTTCCTCGGTCTGGTGCACCAGCTGCGAGCAGGCAGTGGGGAGCTGAGAATAAGGGACAGCAATTAGATCTCTCCAAGCTTAACTTTAGTTCTGCACTCACTTCTTTTTTAACACTTTGCTTTGTTGACTAGCATTTTTCTACGTTACCTTGAAATCCTTATTTTTCCACAAAATGACTAGTGGCCCACTGACAGGGTTACTGGTTGCGCTGTGCGTAAGCAGCGCAGTCCACGGCTTGCCAAAGAAGAGCAAAAGACAAACTGGCCAACATCGGGTGTATCCTGACCTCCATGACGAAGCGGCTGTTGCTCCAGGTCGGTACAGCCTCTTCAAGGTCTTCAAGTATTCTTGAGTTTAATTCTCCTTAATGGGTAAAAAGTCTAATTTGATTTTTTTTCTGCATTAGAAAGTGATTTCTGTTGTAGGCTATATATGTATACATAGTGAGTTTACGGTAACTTAAGTCATACCTAATTATTTTATTTTGCATTGATTTGGTTTAATATTTGTTTTGAGATGAGACAAATCAGCCAAAACTTTAATGGCCATTTTACGGTCCAAATGTTTAATACTCTTTATGTAACAATATTCTTATTACACGATTTCTAGTCGGCTGTGAGGAAAACGGTCGCTCATACAGACTGAACGAACACTGGGAGAAACCATACCTTGGTAGTACACTGGTGTGCGTCTGCCTTGGAGCAACAGGCATCAAATGTCAAAGTAAACCTGAAGGTCAGTAAGAGACCAACCGGTTTAATGCAGAAATGTCTTAGCAGGCAATTTCTTTTCACTTTTCACATCTGGAGACGAGTGAAAACTGACTTTGACTTGGTGCAGTTACCTCCCCCCAGTGCAGTATCACTTGTTTCAGAACTTTTGTGTCAATACCAACAAGTAAAGTAAAAATATTAAATCACACCATGACTAAAACACCAGACCTGAGTTACTTCAAAAACAACAACCTGGGAACAGATTGAGATAACGACTTCAGCCTAAGGGCGTTTTTACGCAGCAAGAGAAATATCCGCAACAGGTTCATAATAACAACCTCTTAACTGTTTTAGTGTTTCCTCTGTTTTCTCTCAGTGGAGGAGTCCTGTTATGATAAGTACAATGACCGGTCATACCGTGTCGGTCAAACCTACGAGAGACCAAAGGATGGGATGATGTGGGACTGCACCTGTATTGGTTCCAGTCGAGGCAAGATCAGCTGTACCATTGCAAGTGGGTAACCAGGACACTAAACTGCCTGCAATTCAAAAATCAATACCAAGCATGGGAAGATAGTCTTAAAATAAACCAATTATGGTGATTTTCAATTCAAATTTACCATTTTCTTGACAAAAGAAGGTTTGTCTTTGCATTATTTTTTTAGTTGTGTTCCTCGCTTCTTTCATGTATTGCAAACATAGCATTACCTCAGTAAATGTTTAACTTAAATTGTAATAATTTAATATAACGTTTGAATGATGGAAATGTGTCAAAGTGCACATTAAGGACACATTTTTAAACCAAAGGAACTTGGTACATTTTGTCATTTGCAGATCGTTGCCATGAAGGTCTGAGGTCTTATAAAATCGGGGACACTTGGCAGAGGCCTCATGAGACTGCCGACTACATGCTGGAGTGTGTGTGTCTTGGAAATGGCAAAGGGGAGTGGACCTGCAAACCTGTGGGTGAGTATTTTCACCTTATACATTTAAACCTGCAGGGCAACCAGGATGTCAACACTTTCCATGTGAACTCTGGAATGCAGATAAATGTGAAATAGCCTATCTCAACTTAAACATGCAAGCGTGTATATCCAGCTGCCACCACACGCACACAAACGTATATTTTTTGGGTAATTTCTCAGAAACATGACTGTGTTTGATACCATATATTTCACAACAGACCAGACAAACAAGGTAAGTGTGTGAGAGAGCACGTCTTTCCTCTTTGCTCATCTTACGCCACAGCTATTGATTTTCACTTGGTTTATTTCTCCTGGAAATGTCTGGGGTGATTTAGATGCTGTGAATTCAAGTCGTATCGTACAATATCTGGTTCCAAACTGCAGGTGCAATGCATTAAGACTCTCCTGTGTTTTCTGTGCAGCTGAGCGTTGCTATGACACCAACGCTGCATCATCGTACGTCGTAGGGGAGACCTGGGAGAAATCTTACCAAGGCTGGATGATGCTCGACTGCACCTGTCTGGGAGAGGGAAATGGACGCATCACATGCACCTCAAGGAGTAAGAATAACATAAACGCGCACACATGAATACACACGTTGACATACTTGAGGGGCAGCTGTTGACCTCTGTTGTTCTCCAACCAGACCGTTGCAACGACCAGGACACCAGGAGGTCCTACCGTATCGGAGACACATGGACAAAGAAGGACACAAGTGGACACATCCTGCAGTGTCAGTGCTTAGGAAATGGCCGTGGGGAGTGGAAGTGTGAGAGACACAACGCAGGCCGGAGTGAGTCTCAAAATCTAAACTCTTGCTCAAGTTCGATTTTGCTAAAGTGTTCACCAAATGGCAAAAATTTCACTCTGATCTTCTCAGCATTCACAGCCCTGATATCCGTCATTCTTTCAATCTGTTTGGTGGTATACAGCCACAGGTACTCTCATGGTGACCCCCACCCTTTCCCAGACTCGGCAGCACCCCGACACCGAGGGAACGTGCCGCACAGACTCTGGAGCCACCTACTATGACGGACAGCGCTGGTTCAGAAGCCAGGGCAGCAAGCAGATGCTCTGTACCTGTCTGGGCAACGGAGTCAGCTGTCAGGAGTGGGGTGAGTACAGGAGGGAGGGGAGAAAAGCAGGGGTCTCAGTGAAGAAAAGAGGAATTATGATGATATTAACTCTGATTTTATTTGAATAAACTCATCAAACTCAAACCACTTTTGTTATTTTTCAAAACAAAAACCTGTTGGTGGTGATTCTTCTGGACAAAATCCTTTCAGATGTGACTCTATGATCTCTTATGTTTCTAACTGGGCTTCCTTGAAATAAGTTTGGGAGCCCCCGATTCATGTTGCAGCACTCATGCACATTACTTTGTCTCTGCTATAATTAACATTTTGTTGCTCTCCCCTCTCCTGTCTTTGCAGAGACCAGGAACCTAGCGTATGGTGGTAACTCCAACGGCCAGCCGTGTACGTTCCCGTTTGTCTTCATGGGAAAGACTTACTACTCCTGCACCTCAAACGGACGCTCAGATGGGCAGCTATGGTGCTCTACAACCTCAGACTATGGGAGAGATCAGCAGTACTCTTTCTGTACTGAGAAGAATGGTGAGTCTCAGGATGCTGATATGAAATTTGTCATATTTAAAGATATAGAAGATTTCTGCAAATATTAGCAAACCTTTCAAACGTCACAGTCTCCAAACTCTAAAGGTAAGACATGACATGGTAGTATGGTGAGATAGGTAACCAAATCAGAGATTTATAGTAACTGTTATGTTTCCCTCTCTATTCCAGACATTGTGGCAACACGAGGTGGAAACTCCAACGGCGCCCTGTGCCACTTTCCCTTCCTCTACAGTGGGCGCAACTACACCGACTGCACTTCTGACGGGCGCCGTGATGGCATGAGATGGTGTGGTACCACCCACGACTACGACACAGAGCAGCGCTTTGGATTCTGCCCCATGGCTGGTGAGTGTGTGTGTGTGTGTGTGTGTGTGTGTGTGTGTTGCTTGTTCCACACCATGCAGTTACAGTACCTAAAATAAAGTAATTGAGGTTTTTTTTTTCTTTTATACAAAGTTTTAGAACAATAGTTTTGAAAGGTTTCCAATTCACATTCACAATATAAAATATAAAATCATAATGTTAGTGAAAACAGATAAGATGTTTAAAGGAGTAGCTTCACATATTTGGAAATGCACTAATTCACTTTCTTGGCGAGAGTCAGATCAGAAGATCGATACCACTCACATATCGATACGTTAAATATGAAGCTACAGCCAGGAGATGGTTAGCTTAGCTTAGTGTAAAGACTGGAAACAGGGGGAAACAGCTAGCCTAGAGTGTGAAATGTATGCACTATATAATGCCCTCAAAGATTCCCACAATGGAATTAAAAAAGTGTCCACTACTTTCATGCACTGCATCACGTTTTATAGATTGGAAAATTACAGTTGTGTGACACCACACCTGTGATGACACAAAATGAAGTATAAGAATAAAAACTTTACTGCTCACTATAGAGTAAACTGCTGAGTGTTTATTATATAGGGAGTAGTGAATGACTCAAATTGTCGTTTTAACACTTCAGTTTTTGTACAGGTTAAACAAACGAGATATAACGTGTTAATCAGTGAGCTTTTGAGGTGCTGGTAGGCATTTTATTACCTTTGGACAGAGCCAGGCTAGCTGTTTCCCCCTGTGTCCAGTCTTTGTGCTAAGCTCAGTTAGCCGGCTGCTGGCTGCAGCTCCATATTTAACATACAGACTTGAGAGTGGTATCAATCTTCTCATCTAACTCTCGGCTATTTTTTGTAGGGTTGTAGTTACACTAAATGCTTCGGTTTTCATCTCATCTTGTTGTGAGATGTTAATGACTGTTTGGTTGCTCACTTGTAGACAATTGGGGACTTTAAAGGGGAGGGGGGGGTATGGTCATGGGAGAGTAATGACTCCATCAGGTCTGGAACATTGCAGCATTTGATTCCATACAGTCTTGACACTGGACTAACTGGACCAAGGAGAATTCCCTGTCCGACCACACACACACAGCAGCATGTGAATGATGCATCAAAAACACCTGTCTTTCTCTATGCAGCCCATGAGGAGTTATGCACCACCAACGATGGAGCGATGCACCGTGTAGGTGACAAGTGGGACAAACAGCATGATGTCATGGGTCACATGATGGAGTGCACATGCCTGGGCAACGGCCGTGGAGAGTGGAGCTGTGTTGCTCACTCACAGCTGCGAGGTCAGAGAGCTAGTGGTCATATAATATAATCTGACAATAGAGCATAACATTGTATGTTGACTTTACTCCTTTTTTTTCCTTTTTTTTTTTACATGTCCAGATCAGTGCATTGTTGATGGCTTGACCTACGAAGTAAACCAGGAATTCTCCAAGCGCCACAACGAGGGCTACATGATGAACTGCACCTGCTATGGACAGGGACGTGGACGCTGGAAGTGTGACGCTATCGGTGAGTTCTTGGCTCATTTCCTCAGCTGTTGGAGAATTAAAATGCTTATGCGCTTTTCAGCTGAGAATTGAAACCACACCCTTCTCTGTCCCGTCCAATCATCTTTTTTGTTTTCTACAATAGATCAGTGCCAGGAGCCACAAACCAGGGCGTTCTATGACATTGGAGAGACATGGGACAAAGTCATCCACGGCATCCACCACCGCTGTTATTGCTATGGAAAAGGGATTGGACAGATGACATGTGAACCTCAGCAGACCTACCCAGGTAGGAAAAATAATCTTTCCAACATCAGACGTTTAAAGCTGCAATCCACTTCAGTTGGTGTGCAGCTCTGTTTCTGCAGAGTCCACATGATCCATATTTGTCACATGGGCCATAAGTGGACTGATGCTTGGTGGTTCAAGTGTTTATATACATCACACAACAACAAAAGTGATGCAGAAATTAACCAGAAGACCTTAATAAGTGCCCTCTCGATGCAATTTGCAAACACGCACTCCTCCTCAAAGTCTAAACAAATCTGAACACAGACATGATACACGTATATATTTAGATTTAGCATGATTTACACTTTTATATCTCTGATTACCCATTACGGATAAACGTTCATAAATCCACATAGAAATCATAGAAACAAGACGCCCCTTACAACTCCAGAGCTTCCTCATAAACATTGCATTCGGGAGTTTAATCCAGTTATCCTGTGATAACAGGAAGTTAGTGAGTGCAAACAGGAACTGCGACGAACTAATTCGGCTTTTCATAGTGCCAATTTGCTAAAATGTTTACAAATACTGGCAAACTGCATTCAGATTTCAACCTCAGCATCATTTTCTAATTTATGGAAAAATTTGATATACACTTAATTGTGACTGTGTCTGTGGTGACCTGCCCCGTTCTGCAAAGAGCAGTTGTGAAGTTATCAAGACAATTATGAAAATCAGTCATCATGGCCAAATAAGAAGTATTATTTAATCGAGAAGTGTATTCCAGCTTTGTTGTTAATTCTTTCAATGCCTCTCAGTCCATTCCTGCAGCTTTTCCACCGAGTCAGACAGCTGTTGGTGCTTAAATTGTGTTTGCTGTATTCATTCAACTCTCCTACGTTATTGACCTCCTTCCTCTCACCTACCCCTAACCTCCCATCACACTGAAATGAAAAGTTTACTTGCCAGGTTGGTGGAGGGAAGCGGGGGTTTGGGATTTTTCTCGACTTTGAAGTCTGGCAAATGGAGAAATGTCAGCCAATCACATCACCCCTGTCTTCCCTTTAGTCTTTGTAGTTGGAGAGGTTTTTTTTTTACCCTGCCTGGTGTTGAGTGATGTTGGAGGGGTGGTGTGTGTGTGTATGTGGGGAAGGGGTGTGTGTGTGTTTGCTTAATGTGATACTTTGTACTGCAGCACATTGTGTGCCCTGAATCAAACATTGACTTAAAAAGTTGCAGTTGAAGCATTTATCTCACCATGATCAGTGGCAGAGGAAAGTGCACTTGTGTGTGTGCAGAGTGGGGAGTTTGATGCTACGTGTGTGTGTTTCGTGGGGGTACAGAGGCTAGACAAACTGTGATGAATATAGTACTCCGGTGTTATGTCACACTGTAAGATGTCAGTGGGTGTTTCAGCTGGTTGAGCACCGTCTGGTGGTTTGGTTCTGTCCCAATACAATGAATCTGTCTGACAGCGCCTCACCAAAAAGTGGCCAACTTTCGCCCACACTCTCTGCAGGTAACACCGTTATATTATGTGTCTTTGACAACGTGTGAGTCTTGCTGCTCTAACTCCTCTCCACAGACGGCTACAGACCTGTCCAGGTGATCATCACAGAGGCAGGAAAACAACCAGACTCCCACCCCATTCAGTGGAACCCACCTTCATCCGTTCACATTACCCAGTACATCCTCAAGTGGAGAATTGTGAGTCACTCTTTGGGTTCGTAATGCAGGTTAGAAATTGTAAATGCAAGTGAGCTCTCATTTTTTTCTCAAAATGGTGTTTTAAATTTGCTCACCGGTAGCGTTAGTAAAGGTGAGTGCTTTTGGTAATGTTGACGAAGTTTCAGCGTGGACAAACAAGTTGATTAGAGGGTACATACATGAACTTCCCTTTACAGTCTGCACACACAAACACAGTTTTCAGCAGATTCCAAGAAAAATATCCCCCTCCCTTTTTCTCTTTGAAGACCTCAAAGGCTGACAAGCTGGTTCAAATGTTTGTGAAACTTAATTGAAGTCGAAAAGATTTCCTCTGAAGGGGTTTGTATATTTTGGACAGCAAAGTTACTCAAAGCCCTCATCTGGCCCTCCTGCTGAGAAAGGTTGTAGTTTTCCGACAAAGTGCAAAGCCAGTCTAAATACTCCTAAAGCAGGATGTGGCAGTAAATGAGTCTGAGCCAGTGTCCAGTCCAAAATATACAAGCTACCATATCAAGTCTTAATTTTCTGAATTAATGAATGATTCAAGTAAATCCTCTCAAATTTTCAAAAAATGTCATTACATTAAAGATTAATTCCTGCCATCAAGAGTTTAGAAATCAGATTAATCCAGTTGAGAAAACAATCTCACCGCAAGGTTAATTTAGTAGCTGGAGCTTTAAATCATATAGTATGGTCTTCATCAGCAGGTGGAGTTGGCCTAGTTATAATCTAATAGTAGATGTTCAAATTTTACTTTAAATCACAAGTATTCTTGTCCATGTTCACTTAAAAGCTGAGGTTCAGAGTTCACTTTTAAACTTGGAAACAGCTGCTGAGAAAAAAATGTAAGTTTTCGATCATATCACACGATCTTCATCAACAGATTAAGATTATCCATTCTGTGCTTTAAGTCATTAAAACTGGATTTAAAACCCATTAAATTTTTATCTTTTTACCCCTTCTGGTAGAAAAATACTCGTGCACCCTGGAAAGAGGCCATGATCCCCGGCCACCTCAACTCCTACACCATCAGTGGGCTGCGTCCAGGCATCATGTACGAGGGTCAGCTGATCAGCATCCTGCAATACGGACGCCGCGAGGTCACACGCTTCGATTTCACCACTACCCAGGGTTCTTGTGAGTACACAGCAGTAACATTCCCTCAACGCCACAAATCTAAAGAAATATTCACAGGAACATTAATATCCCTTTATCTCTCAAGTGGAAACATCAGAGGGAGAGACATCCCAGCTTCCTCCAGTGGTGGACACATCTGAGTCAGTGACAGAAATCACCTCAAACAGC
The DNA here is from genome assembly GCA_002120245.1 of Maccullochella peelii. Lineage (NCBI taxonomy): Eukaryota > Metazoa > Chordata > Actinopteri > Centrarchiformes > Percichthyidae > Maccullochella > Maccullochella peelii. Next base: position 103,696 of record LKNJ01000897.1, read on the forward strand.
TTCGTTGTGTCCTGGACATCAGCCTCTACTACCATCTCTGGCTTCAGGGTGGAGTATGAGCTCAGTGAGGAAGGGGCCAAGCCGAAAGTCCTGGGTGAGATCCTGTGGCCATCACTGAAACCTCCACAATGTCAAATATTTGGATGGATTCATTAATTGGGTAGTTTTTCTGTTGAGGTTCTGACTGATGTATCTCAGGTTAAATGTGATCAGCAGATTTGTTGTATTACACGCTGTGACACCAATTCCATATGGAGTGGGCAATATGGATATATACTGTATACATATATGTCATATAGTAGTAGTAGTATATTTTCTGGAAAGTAATGAGACAAGTCTGGCTAACCCAGCCAATTAAATACCTGGCGAGTCAAGGTACTTCATCACATTGATGCAAAAATCATATAAAAATCCAATATTGCCATTGAGCGGTCCTCCTCATTGATTTGCAACATTGGCCAAAATAGTCTCAGTCACCCAGAAATATTAAATACATAGCTACTGTGGTATAAACGGTACAGCAAAATCATACTATACATAAAACGGATATACTGGTATGCGTATTTACTAACTTTTTGTCTGCTTCTCCAGATGTTCCTCACACAACCACTTCTGTCACCATTGCTGACCTCCTGCCAGGGCGCAGATACAACGTCAACGTCTACGAGCTCCCAAATCAGGGACAGCCCACTCTCATTCTGACTACCTCTAAGACTACAGGTGGGAGAATCCATCTCCTCCTCTTTGTCATGACAATAAGCTCAGTATTGTGCACATTTTTTTTTACATTTTTCTGCAAAATACAATGTGAATGATTCTCATTCTTTTCCTTTCCCCAGCTCCTGACACCCCTGCTCAGCATGTAATCGATAATGTGGGAGAGACCTCCATCCGAATCAGCTGGTCCAGGCCTCAGGCTCCTATTACTGGTAAGGAACTTGTCTCTGTATGTGTGTTTATATGTGATTTAAATTAGCAGTTTGACATGGAGCTGCATTTTATTCTGACTGTGTGTAACTGCATGTTTGTGCCTGCCAGGTTACCGTGTGGTATACACGCCGTCAGTGGAAGGCAGCAGCACTGAGCTGACCCTGCCAGACTCAGAGACCTCAGTGAACCTGGTTGACCTTCGTCCCGGCCTGCTTTATAACATCAGCATCTACGCTGTGGAGGAGGACCAGGAGAGTGAGCCTGTTTTTGTCCAGGTCAACACTGCCGGATCTCCTCTACCAGGTACACATTTTTAAACAGATACCATATCTTTCAGCCAATAAAACTGCTTCATAAATTATGTAATTTAGTGCTTCATAACTTGCCAATGGCAGTTTTTTTTGTTTTATTGTGTTATTCAGTTCTTTAGATGGTAAATTATACTTTTTATTTCATTCTTTGTCTTTTGGCTGTCAGTGAAAGCTGAGCAGATTAGGTTTATATTCACAGCCTAAGATTCCTTTTAAGGCCAGGGAGCTTTAGGAAGGGCTTTCCAGTGATTGGGAAGGACTGAGTTTGTCAAAATATGCTTATACAGCTATACCATCATAATATCTTTTCAGAGGCTTCTTATCTTCATCTTAGTCTGCCTTGGCCCCTGAACAAACTCTCTTTAACTAATGGTGGGCTCAAACAGACACCTGTTCAGATGTAGTTAAAACACTTATGAAGGCAAGCATGCATGTACAGCTCACACCCACACAGAAGCACACACACATCATAAATCCTCCATATATCTTGAATTAAATTTCCATTTCGGACTCTTTCCTCCTTGTGCCTTGCACAGCAAAATGTACTGTTTTATTATGCTCAGAAAACAAAACCAGATTCTGTGGAGAATGGCGCTTTTTATCCATGTCTGGTTTGTTATTTCTCTTATAATTTCTGCTTTATCTGAGCCATTATTGTTGAGATCTGTAAATGCTCTGCCTCGAAATAGATAAAGTCTGAAGTTACAGAGTTTTGAAAAGGTGCCACATTAAAGACAAACATATTTTTAGATAATTTTACCATACTTTGGATTTTTAAGTTAGCCTTGTAAGTACTGTATACTTACTTACACAGCTAAGTTAAATGTGTCCTGTGGAGTTCTTTGTAAACAATGTTTACATTCAGTTCAAACTCCAAAAGGTAAGTCTGATTTTGACCATACCCCTTGTCAATCAATCTACCACTTCCTGTCCACAGAGGAGGTCCCGGCACCCACAGACCTGCAGTTCTACGAGGTTTCAGATGCGAAGATCACCATCACCTGGACCGGTCCACCCAGCGAGGTGACCGGTTACAGGGTGACCTTCTCCCCTGTTGGTCCTGACGGCACTGATACGAGGCCCCTGCCGCTGCCCATCTCACCCAACGCATATGCTGATATCACCCACTTGCAGCCAGGCACACTGTACCGCTTCTACATCTACGCCATCAATGGTGGAGTGGAGAGCGAGCCGCTTGTGGGAGAAAAGTCTACCAGTAAGTATCACCATGGACAAAGGAGCCCAAATTAGACACAGAGGGATTCCAACAAAATATAAAGCATGAGAGATTTCTGCCTTACATGTGTTATATTTTCTAACCCCTCCAGAACCTGATTCGCCCACCAGTGTGCATTTCACTGACATCGGCCCTGACAGCGCATTGGTCATTTGGGAGGCTCCCCGCGCCATCGTCAGTGGCTACCGTCTCTTCCTGAGCATCGAGGGCTCCAACCCCATCGAGAAGAGGATCCCGGGCAGGGTCGTCCAGTACCATTTGAGGAATTTACGTCCAGACACCCAGTACACTGCCACCCTCCACTCTGAGCTGGACAATGTGCTCAGTGAAGGCGTCACTACATATTTTACCACCAGTCAGTATTAAGAGAAACAGTACATGAGCAGAGAGTAGAGTGAGTAGTTGCAATGAGTTTAATATGATTTCCGTCTTCCTCCCAGCTCCCCAGATGGGAAATGCTCCTGCTTTCAGCACTGAGGTCACTGATACCTCTATCATCATCACCTGGATACCTGTCCGCAGGTTCAGCTACAAGGTAGACACCTGCATCATCTCACCACATAAGAAAAAAAAAATCAGTTCATTATCTAGATAAACAACTGTTCTTAATCAAACTAAATTAAAGCTACTCTAATCAATGTTTTTATACTATCAAAAGGTCAAGTCACTATGTATAATGTTACTCGTAGTGACAACCACACAGAGAATTATCACCCGACTCTGCACTTCCCGTCAGCTCTATTGAGCTTTTTAGCATCTTTTAGCTCATTGTTTTGGTTTTATGGTCTGCACCTTTACTGTTTTGATTCAGTCTCATCACTCTCATCAGCTCTCATAAACCCACTGTACTCTACCTGCTCAGCACCAAACAGCAGACAGACACCACAGTTAGTGACTAGCAGGTTAACATAGTGGAGCATTTAGCAGCTAAAGAGCCAGATATTTCTCTCAGTTGGTGGAGAAGAAAACGGAGCTAAAAGGAGAATAAAGATTGGACTTTGGACTCAATTTGTTTGGTGGTCTGACACATGACTCTAAATGAATGCTAATGTTTCACTGTGTCTGCTAGATCTGTAAATAGGCAACAGTTTGTTCTCAACTTCATATATTTTCTATCAGCTTTATAAAGTGATAATATGTTGTGTGTAAAGCTCGTTGCACTGCCCCCAGGTGGCCAAAAAGATCAATTAATGCAGACTTAATGTCTTTGCTGTGGTATGTTTTAAGTGTATTTTCTAGGTTTCTGATTTCTGCATGTCCGCCTCCTTCTCCCCAGCTGTCTGTGCTTCCCAGCCAAGAAGGCGAGTCTCCCAGAGAAGAGACCTCTGACTCTGGACGTATTTATATTCCCGACCTGTTTCCTGGAACTCAGTATACCTACAGCGTTCAGCCCATCTTCAACGGACGCAACCGTGGAAACCCCATCACCCGCAACGTTGTCACTTGTGCGTATCTAATTCACTTTTTGTCTGAGAAAAAGACAGCCATGGTGATGACTGCTAAACAAAACAAAAGCCACTATAATAGAAGTTGTATAACCACATCACCAGATTGATTTAATACTGCTGCGGGCCCACATAGCACTGTTCAAACCATTTGGCATGAGTTTGTGTAAGAAGTTACTGCTGCATCAAATCAGGTTTCTAATGCTTGTGTCATGGTCTACTTTCCTCTCCTTGCAGCTCTGTCTCCTCCCACTGACCTCAGAGTGGAGTCCAACCCCGACACAGGCGATCTCACTGTCCACTGGGTAGCCTCTAAAACGCCAGGTAAATATTGACTGTGCTCCCCACGCACTGCCAGCCCATTGGATCACACCAAGTCTAGACATTGGCCTTCTAATGTTTTGGGGGTTTTTTTCCACCAGGAGAAACGTCTCTTCCCAGTATTTCCTTTTCATTGCTCAGTGACTCATAAATTGCAAAAACTTTTTGACATTATGTTCTATCTCATCCATATTTGTCGTGTTTCCTCACCCTCTGCAGACATCACAGGCTACAGAGTGACAAGCACGCCGACCAACGGCCAGCGAGGAAACTCCCTGGAAGAGATCCTCCGAGCTGATCTGACCTCATGCTTGATAGAGAGCCTGAGTCCTGGGGTGGAGTACAACATCAGTGTCTTCACTACCAAGGGTCATTTGGAAAGTGTGCCTGTGTCCACTATTGTCACACCAGGTAGGAGCCACCAGGAAAGCATTCACACATGTTAATAGGCATCAAACACACAACTGCGTCTACAGAAAAGACCAGTGTGCCTGCAGGTGTGAGAGAGAGGAGAGAGAAAGACATGAATTTGCCAGTAAAGGCAGGGTCTAAGTCAAACTGGAGCCAACTCCAATATTTCACCTCCTGTTATTGCGGTAATATTTTCATAATTCCCATCCTTAGAATGTATTCCTCTTCATGCTGGAACTTTTTCTATATAAATACATTCTTTTTGGAATTGGCGTAGTTTCAAAAGAAAAACAAAAGCTGGAATGCCTCAAAAACTTTTCGTAAAGCTGCATTAATACATTTTGGCCACTAGGGGGCAGAATAACTTTAAAATGTCATTATCACCTGTTAAAGTTGTTAAGGCTAATGGTTTAGCAGAAAAAGGTCTACTTGCACATTCAGCAGACACAGAGCAACATTATCACCCCATTGGATGGCCACCTGATGAGTTACGTTCAATACTCACTGTCGTTTTTGCTCTGTTTTGGCCTCCACCAACTCAACCCAATCTTGGTCTTTATTTTGCTAGATGTTTGACCTCACCAGCTAGTTGTTAACTTTGTCTATAAGCCATGTGGTGCTTGCAGATAGCGTGTAGTAGGTTTATTGCTTGTTTACCGAAAACAGCTGCTGCTGGAGACGAGGTTAATGAGAGCGGTGAGATCCAACCCAAATGTAAATGAGCTATAAAACCAAAACAATGATACTAAAAAGCTCCATGGAGCTGCAGAGTTGGGAGCTAAATCCTCTGTGGGTTTGTTACTATGAGCAATCCCTTTGTAAAAAAATACATTGTTTAATGCAGCTTTAATTGTCATAACCTACTACTAACATGACCATTGGCTAACCTACCATGCATGGAGATCATGTTTATTAATTGGGATGGTGAATTAATTTTTCTTTTTGGAGCATGCCCAGAACAGTAGTATTAATCTCTTCTTTAATTGTAAAGTAAATTGTGAATGTGTATTGACTTAAGTAATTTGTAATTATTTCTATCCAGCATGGCTACTGTTACACTTTGACTGCTTTATTGGGAATGAAATTAATGTTTTTGATATAACCACTGTAATTACTATGGTTTTTGGGTCTTTTCTGTCTGTCTAATTTTGCCTGCGCTTTGCAACTGACCTAACCCTTTCAGACATCCCCACACCAAGTCAAATTGACTTTGTCGACATTACTGACACCACCATTGGCCTGCGCTGGATCCCTCTGAACTATACTACCATTACTGGTTACCGGATAACAGTAGTAGCGTCAGGCGAGAGCTTGCCAATTCTTCAAGATATGGTGGAAACATCTGCTGGTTATTACACGATTCATGGTTTGGAGCCGGGCGTGGACTATGACATCAGTATCATCACTGTTACAGAAGAGGGGGAAAGCGAGCCGACCACATACACAAAGCAAACACAAGCTGGTGATTTAACTCTTTCACTCCATCAGTGGGAAGGGCTTGGTTTTTGATCTGAGAGATTTAATGAAGGCACAGCCCTTTTATTAACGCACATGATAAAGTTAAAAACTACAGTAAATTTCATAAATGTATCACGTCATAGTTAACCTCTTTGTTTTTCCTGTATTAGCTATAACTTTTAACCCCTCATTCCTCCAGCCATTCCTGCTCCCACCAACCTGCAGTTTGGAGGGGTGGGTCCTGACCACATTAGGGTGACATGGACAGTCCCCCATTTTGCCACACCAAGCGACATCTCTCGGTTTGTCATCCGTTATCACCCTGTAGCCACAGATGATGACGTCAAGGAGGTTAATGTTGGCGGAGGGACCAACACCTTCCTGCTGCAGAGTAAGACGACATAAATATCATGTTTGTTTAAAAGCGTCTAACAGACTGCTGACTTTAAAGTCCAAAATGAGTTGTTTTTCTCTGCAATGCTCAATGTCAAGCCAATCAAACTATATATTTACCTCCCCATTTCCATATAGACCTGCTGCCCAACACTGAGTACCGTATCAGTATTGTGTGTGTGTACGGTGAACAAGAAAGTCAACCAGCCACAGGGACTCAGAGGACAAGTGAGTATGACAGTGGTTTCCAAAGTGGGTGCCTTAAGGAAGGGCCATGGGTGCCGCAAGACTTGTTCAATAATGTTTAATCACATAAAAAACAAGGCATTATTTATATTAACTGTTGTGCTTTCAAACAAAACATTAGACAAAAGCAATAAACATCAAAATCAGCTGTTAAATATGCAATTATGCTGCAGCTAACATCGGTGACATGACATGAACAGAACAAAATAAAAAAATACATTTAACAATTAGCATACTTTTTGTTTGTTGTTTATTTTAATAAACAATATTTATTATTTAAAAGTAGGCCTATATATTAGACTATATATTTGACTTATATTAAAGTTAGTTCATACATTTCCCATACTTTACATTAATGTTAATTGTTTTGTTAGTCAATTCAAAAATAGTCTAATAAACAAAATCACTTTTAAAAGGTTTGAGAGACGCTAGTTTATGACACCTGTACAACAAAGTTGAAGTCAACAACCCACAAATTAATAAAATGGATAATTGTTCTGCAATCTTGTAATTATTATCATTATCTTTCCCTCCAGCTCTGGACTCCCCCACTGGCTTGGACTTCTCCGACATTCGCACCAACTCTTTCACCGTTCACTGGCTGGCTCCAACTTCTGTTATCACCGGCTACCGCATCCGCTATCAGAAGACAAGCGGCGGGCGGGCCAAGGACGAGAGGCTGCCCCCAACCAGGAACCACTTCACTTTGACAGGGCTGACACCAGAGACAGAGTATCTGATATATGTGTATGCTGTCAGCAAGAATCTGGAGAGTCAGCCTCTGACCGGCACACAGGCCACCAGTGAGTTTCTATACTGGTTTCTACTATCACCTCTGCTTTTCTTCTCTTAGTGACAGTTCCCATTTATAACATTTTCTTATTATAATGAACCTCTTTCCTCTCCTCTGCTCTCCTCTTCTAATCCTCTCCAGTCTCTGATGCTCCCACTGACCTAGAGGTAACATCGTCCACCCCCACCAGCATCAGCATTCGCTGGGACGCCCCCTCTGTCACAGTGAAGAACTATAGGATCACCTATGGAGGAACAAGTCTGTACATGTGTTTTAATTCATAGTTTTCATCTAAACCTCTGCCATATTCCAAGTGTAGCTAATTAGCCCTTCTTCACTCTCTTTCTAGGTGGCGAGACTCCTCAAGAGTTCACAATCCCGGGCACTCAGACCACCACCACCATCACCGGTCTGAAGCCTAGTACTGACTACACCATCACGGTCTATGCTGTTACCGGAAGAGGGGACAGCCCCGCCTCCAACACCCCAGTCTACATCACGCACAAGACTGGTACAGAAACGTGAAAAAGATAGTTCCTGAAAATAAATCAAATTGTTGAGGGTTAAACTAAATCTTAAGCTCGTTATATGTCTGTCTCGTCTTTAGATACTGAGCCCCCAACTGGCATGCAATTGACTGATGTAAGTGACAACGCCATCACAGTGCGCTGGTCTGCTGCACAGGGACCAATCAGAGGCTACAGAATCACCAGTGTCCCCAAGAATGGCCTGGGACCCTCCTTCTCCGAGGTGGTGGCCCCTGGTAAGACCAGAACCAGGCTGTCATCTTTATTTGAGATATATATATATATATATATATTTATATAATTTCATATTCAGTAACCTTTTCTCATTGGCTTCTTTTCTGCTCCTCTGTTACAGATCAGACAGAAATGACATTCACAGGTCTGATGCCCACTGTTGAGTATGTCGTGAGTGTCTATGCTCTGGGCAATGATGGACAACCCTCTTCCCCCGTGGTGGAGAATGCTGTCACTGGTTAGTTTGACACAGTTCAGTTAAAACTGATCCAAGAAAGGCTTCAACTAGGGATTGTTTTGGCACAAGTGATGTTAGTTACTCTATGTCAGCGTCATTCAGTGTGTTTACATGCGCTTATCTTCCTGCTGTAACTTTATTACTTCCTGATTTCTTAAAGTCATAACTAGAAACCTGGTTTCTGTAATGGATAGGACATGGGATTAGGGAAACTTAATTTCCCAAGCTAGATTTAGAGGAAGCCATATACTATATGCGTAACCAGGTTTCTAATTGGCTTTTTACATGTGCATGACAAAAGATTTCAGACAGGGAAAGGGTGTAATGAAAGGAGTGATCATTAAATTTAGAGATATGTTCTCGTACTCAGCATACTATAGAGATGCATGGTCATTAGTTCAACTGGTTAGTCCTGTGATCAGAGCATGCTTGCAAATGTCTGATAATATGAACTGCAGCAAAGAAAAACATTTTAAGCCACAAACACACAGAAATACAAAATAAAGTGTCACTTTAAGATGTATTTATAGCCTTAGAAGTGTACATTTTTTAAATTATAACTGCTCAGAACTGAAATGAAAAAGCCCCATCTTCCTCTTTTCTTGCAGCTATGGACCGTCCCAAGGACCTGACCTTCTCTGACATTGACTCCACCTCCATGCGCATCACTTGGGACAGTCCAGATGGCACGGTGACATCATACCGTGTCCTGTACTCCAGCTCAGAGGAGGGTGAGAGAGAGCTGCGTGCAGCACCCAGAGGTGACCAGGAGAGTGCAGTGCTGAGAGGCCTTCGCCCCGGGACAGAGTACACTGTTAAAGTCATCGCCCTCCATGGCCAAACACCCAGCACACCGTTGGTGGGAACCCAGGCCACAGGTAGAAATGCATAGAAAACATCACCACATTCACGACTTCATTTATACGTTCCCTGACTCCAATTCTAAATGTGTTTTTTGCTGTCAGTAATTCCTGCTCCGACCAGCATGGAGATCTCAGAGGTCGGTCCCTCCTCCTTCACTGTGTCATGGCGAGCCCCCAATGCACGCCTGACAGGCTACCGTGTGGTGATCAGCCCCAAGAACATCAACAGCCCCAGCAAAGAGATGGACCTTGCTCCGGACACCACGCGCGCCGTCGTACCAGGGCTCATGGTAAACAGAGTTCTTGTCTCAGTATTTACATGGATTCATAGTCAGTCAGTGATTAAATATCAACGGTATGTCTTTGTATTGTAGGTGGCAACCACATACCAGATATATATCTACGCTCTGAAGAACTCTGTCAGCAGCAGGCCGCTTGAGGGAGAGGTGACCACACTGGAAGGTAACTGGCTGCACCATAAATGGACGCATTTCCAGTCATCACCAATTATTATCCACTGCTCTGTTTTATGTCTGTTTTCTTTCCTCCTCGATGCAGATGTAAGTCCTCCTCGACGTGTGCGTATCTCTGATGTGAAGGATACTTCTTTCACACTGACCTGGCGCTCCAAGTTGGAAACCCTCACTGGTTTCCTCATCGATGTCACGCCCATCGGTGGCTCGCGCCCCACCGTCAGCAAGACCATCCCAGGAGAAACAAACACCTACACTGTCACAGGTATGCCACACCTTCCTGCTAAACAGAGCTTTAAAAAGGTGGAAATGATTTAGGGATGTAAGTTTTGGAATTGCGATTTTAGTGTTTCAGCCTTGCTTCTGCCTTTTGTTTTTCTAAGGTCTGCAGCCAGGCACCACATACTTTGTTAGCCTGTATACTCTGAATGGCAACACAAGGAGCGCCCCATTTACTCTCACGATTAAAACAGGTACTCTGCAAATGTTTGTCTGATCTCTCTGTTTCACTGTGAATACATTTCAGGCTTCATAATGTGAACTTAAGTTCAGATTTTTCCATATCCAGAAATGTTGATTTAAATGTGGTTGCTGGCGTTTTATCTGTATCATTTACATACAGTACATAATGTACATACAGTACATAATGTATATACAGTACAATGTAAATACAAGCAATGTCAAGAGAGAAAGAGAAAATTTTGCCACAGTAGATGCACCCATTTTCCAAATACGGACATAGTGTAGAACAATGTGCTATGATCTTAAAGGGACACTTAATCAATTTCACACATCAAAGTCTGTTTACAGGTCTTGGGAAGTACTACTAGATATGTGAAAAAAGTTGTATAAAATGTTTTGTGTCTCCAGAGGGAGCTGTGTGAAGTCTGAGTATTGGCTCAAATGATGTCACTCGAGGCAGTGTGGGTTTGAAAACGAAAGAAATTTGGGGGGCGTGGAGTTATAAAGAAGTGAGCTTACCAGACCTCTGTAGCACGCATATCATCTCTGATTGAGGCTAGCAGCTCGAGGCTACATTAGCTGCTACTAGCATAACACAGCTGAATCTCTGACTGAACTGTTGGCTGTCGAGTTGCATTGTGGGTAATGTAGGTGAGACGTTCTGACAAGGAAGAAGTAGTCATGGAATAAAAAAGACGATATCTCTGGTTCTGCTGCATTGATTTTGACAATGTTATTGGAGAGCAAAGATAAATCAGTGGACTACTCTTTTAAGTCAGATCTTAAAAACCAAATGCAGCTGTAGCCTTTGACACAAATTACTACTATAACCCTACAGTGAACACACAGATGCAACAAGCAATCAGTTGTGCTAACATGATATTTTTCTTCATAGCTGGACCAGTGGTCCAGGCTCCCACCAACCTCCAGTTCACATCTTTTACCCCCACCTCCATCTCCTTCACCTGGCAGCCACCTGCCACACACATCACAGGATACTACATCACCTACGAGGAGTCAGGAGGACAACCACAAGAGCTCATCCCACGACCCCACGCCGGCCAAAACTACGCCACCATATCTGGTATGCGCTTGTCAACCAGTCCATTTTCACTACAAACGATACTGCCACTGAAGATATTGTATTTGAAATGTTTTACATGTAATCACGAGTCAGGTGCAACCTATTAATTCCACTATGATAATTATTTGTCCTCTCAGACCTGAGACCAGCCACAGAGTATATCATCAAGATCATCGCCATCCAAAACACGCAGAGGAGCACACCTCTGGTGGGAAGAATCAGGACTCGTGAGTATTTTCAGACTTCTGATCTGTACAGTGACAAATGTGATGGATTCAAAAGATGTAATAAAGTGGCAAAATTCAAATTAGTTATGGGCAAACATCCTATAAAATGCGGATGGCAGCTTCAATCTGCTCAGCTGAACCAAATGTTTTGCTGTAACAGCTCAGAGGCCTTGAGATAAACTGTGTGGTCAATCAGCATTAGGCTCCTAAAACAATAATACCCCTTTTTATTTTGAATGCCTCCGGAAATGCCATTCAAAATATCTTGTGTGTTTGTAATACTGCATTAAGACACACTTTGCAATGAAGTAGTACCCCAGCAATTGCTGCTTATACGTCGCTTCCTGTTGGCTGAGATGTGTTACTGCAGCGCTGCTTTACCTCCCCCCTCGTCTAACCTGCTTGCCTCCCTAACCCCCCCTTTTCCGCACAGAACCAGACTCCTTGCTTCCCCTGCCTCTGCCCCACCGCCCTGGAGGTACTGGCACGCTGGATGTGCCTGAAACTGATTTGGACAACACAGTCCAGGTAGTGGGCAACAGTGGCGATGATGGGCTCGGTGGTCAGAGCCAGCATGTGGAGTACACAGAGTACAACAACAATGGAGACAACAACGGGAACAGTGGCAACCCACAGTCTCCCTATGGGCAAGTTCGTGAGCCCCTGGTCTTTGTGCCCCTTCCTGATGCAGAAGGCCACAGACTGCCCATTGTGAAGCTGAACGTGCCCATCGGCTCCACGTTTGGTAACGAGACGGGAGTGCCACAGGAGGCCCAAACTCAGACCTCCATCTCCTGGAAGCCTTACAAGGAGAGCAACGCCTACCTGGTGTCCTGCCATCCTCTCACACACATAAATGAGAAGATGTTCCAGGTAAGAGACGATGGAGACTATGGTTTCCAGTCCAGCCCATCGTGCTGTCTGAACATTATTTATCAGTCACATTTCATGAGAACAAACCTCGTCTCTCTCTACCTGTCCAGATCCGCCTGCCAGGCACAGCCACCACTGCTACTCTGATAGGACTCACCCCCGAAGCGAACTATAATGTGATCGTAGAGGCTCTGAAGGGGGCGCTCAAACACAAGATTCTGGAGCAGGTCGTCACTGCCGGAAACACAAGTAAGCATCCTACAGCAACTGTGTCTAAACTAGGCTGAACTAAGTCAAAATTCAATGTAAAGCAACTCCTGCTAATTAACTTGGAACACCTGCGTGTAGAAGAATGGTATCTGGGATGGATGTGAACCTCCACATTTGTTAGTCAGTATGTAAAAACAAGCAGCAGGTGACTCCATGAGTGTCAAACCCACCCAGAGCCTTGTTCTGCTCGAGGTTTCTCCCTGTTAAAAGGGAGTTTTTCCTTGCCACTGTTGCTTGTGCTTGCTCTTGGTGGGAATTGTTGGGTCTCTGTACACATAAGGAGTCGGTCTAGACCTGCTCTTTATGACAAAGTGCCCTGAGATAACGTTGTTATGATACAGCGCTATATAAATAAAACTGAATTGAATTGAATTGAAACCAGACCCTCAAGTTCAGTAAATACCATAAGTTGTCAAATAGTGCACAGGGCCTTTATTTATCTCTGTGGTCTTTTTAATATTAGAGACAGGCTTTATTCTTAATTTTCCCTGTTCCCCAGTTAATGAAACCTTAGAACTTCCTTCATGTTTACATGTGATCTTGACTAATTTAGTATAAAAACTAATTCCATCAGTTCAACAACAGAGTCATGTTATATTCACCACTCAGCTGGTCTGAGTTTCTCTTCTCTAACAGAAGTACTGTTTTTATTCACTAAATATTTCCAGTTGTGCTGGCCACACCTCCGACTATCATTTGTAACTCTTGAAAATTCAAAATGTACTGTAAAGAGCAGCATGCATCATTGCTGACTATTCTCACTGATTGGAAGTGACCACACTACTTCTCTTCTCTACACTTTGATTAGAGCCTTTTAACAGAAAGGTAGACACAGCTGATAAAATGTATAATGGGCAAATTTTATTTTCAGATTTTTCTGTTAATAAGCAGTAAAAGCAGTACTGACTATTGTCAGTGCTTGCTTATTAGCTTACCCTAAATCAAACTTCATGTAATAAGTTAATAAGTATTTATTTTATTAGCTGCAGCTGTGTTTTCATGAAATGAAACCTCAGTAAAAAGGATCCCTTGAGAAGCATATACTATTAAAAGTAGTTACCACACTTTTTTTTTCAATTTTACATTTTAGTTTATCCTCTTAGAGATATGATACTGATGAAAAGTATCATTATTAATAACCTAAATAAAAACCATAATTGCCCTAAAGAAGTTCATTCAAAAGGGGGCAGCTGTTAATCTGGCTTATAATCAATCTTCAAGTAACTTCAACGTAGCTTACACACATTTTTTTCCCTCAGTCCCAGAGGGAGTGCCCTCCTCTAGGGACTCATGTTATGATGCCTTTACTGCAACCTACCATGATGTTGGTACTCAATGGGAGCGGATGTCTGAGACGGGCTTCAAGCTGTGGTGCACGTGCCTGGGCCTGGGCAGTGGCCACTTTAGATGTGATTCATCAAGTAAGTTTGTTTGGATATTTTTTTCTTGGACTATTTGGAATTTGAGTACATTTCACTAGGTTTCTCTAACTATTATTTTGTCCATCATAAGAGTGGTGCCATGACAATGGCAACAACTATCGCATTGGAGAGAAGTGGGACCGCCGTGCAGAAAACGGTCACTTGATGAGCTGCACTTGTTTGGGAAATGGCAAGGGAGAGTTCAAGTGTGAACCACGTAAGGCCACTTAAGACCCTGAGAAATGTTCTATGACCATCTCAAAAAGGTGTGAAGGAGTTGCATGTGATAATGTATGTATGCCCACACAGATGATTCAGTGTGCTACGATGATGGCAAAGCTTACCAGGTGGGAAACCAGTGGCAGAAGGAATACCTGGGTGCTATCTGCACCTGCAGATGCTTTGGAGGACAGCAGGTACGACACCTCCGCCTCTCTGGCTTTGGGTCTGATGTTCAGTGTAATACATATATTGACTTGAGTTAAATGAAGCATTTTTAAATGTACACTTGTGTATGTTTGGTCTCATCAGGGCTGGCGATGCGAGAACTGCCGAAGACCAGGTGCTGATGTCGACGCCAGTCTGCTGCAGCCTGTTCGATATGGAGACAACTCTCTACTCAAAAAGGTGAGTGGAATTAATATACAGTAATTTCAATATTTATTTATTTTTCAAATGATATGTAGCAGAATTTTCTGAGCATTTGGCCCTTGACACAATTTTTGGTCCCAAGATTGTCAAGTTGTTATACTAAAGTTTAGCATATATTGTGTTATTTTCAAGAGCATCAGCTGGATTATATAGAAATCTTTTTTCAAACCTAGTTAGCATTGATGAGTGTGATCAAATCTAATAAAAAATAGAGGATAGGCATGTGATCTCACCTCTTCAAATCTTCCCACAACTCTTCCTCCAGAATATTCATTGCCCCATTGAGTGCCTCCGGCCCGAACTGCTGGCAGATGCACACGTTCCTCAAAATCCTCGGGAATAAAAGATTGGTCATCTGCTTTGCTCCCTCACCGTCCAATCGCTGCACTGCCTCACCCTGTAGAAGCCATGCTGTCTGCGACTGAACTGCCTTATCGCTTTCTGACACGTTTAGCTAAAGATGTTTAAGCATAAGATGCCCTGCTGCCTGATCAAAGTGATTCTCTTCTAAAGCCAGTCTTTTCACTGTCGACTGTCAAGTCTCTAAATTCATGCTCTATTGGAAAACGCACTTGTGCCATTACCGTTTTCTTTTTTGTGTAACATTTCCCTCCACATACTTTACTGTATACTTACACATAGTGGAAGTTATTTAGGACTCGTCCCAAGTAAGATTTAAATACTTCAAACTGACATTTGTTTTCCATTGAAATATTTTGGAAAAAAAAATTCCTAATCAAAGAGCAGAAACTGTCAGAAAGTAAGCACTGTGTTAAAGAATGTCAATGTAGTTATTAACAATGTTGTTTAAATTGTCCAAGAAAATTCTTTTCTTTTCTGTAGCCCTTCTTCTGTTACCGAGGGGTTGCACTGTGTGTGATTGACACATTCTGAATTCTAATGTCTTTTTACTAATTTATCCCTTTAATCTCAGCGTGTGAATGTGTGAACTGGGATGTGAGAATTTGAACTGTTCTATTTTTGTACTTTGTTGTCTGTGCCAAAGTTGTTTCTACCTTTTGACAAAAAGAAGTCCCTTATTTTAATAAAGCTGGAGAGATCCTGAAACCTAACCACAATGTAATGCCAATTCATTATTTGTAAATAAGGTTTAAGGACATGTTGTGGTTTTGCATTATAACAAACACTTCATAGGTGAGATATGGCCTCGGCGACAACCAGCACCTTTAAAGCCTTAAACAACAAAGGTCTGCAATAATTT